>WYDI02029658.1:0-22238 GCA_009867235.2 Psittacus erithacus | reverse complement strand
CCTTCTCTTGTCCAGGCTGCCCCAGCCCAGCTCTCTCAGCCTGGCTTCAGAGCAGAGCTGCTCCAGCCCTCGCAGCATCTCCATAGCCTCCTCTGGACTCGCTTTAACAGCTCTGTGTCCATAACTGAATGGGAATTGAGGGGTGAGAGCTCTGGGGCTTCACATCTCCAGGTTTTCCATGGCTAACTACGGATACTCTTGCAGAGTGAATCCCTGTGTATGTTTTTCCAGGACTGTTTTAACCAGAGCTCTGTTGCTTCCATGTCAATGCCTGTGTTGGGCAAACCCTCCCCTTTCCTATCACCCTGCCGGCAGCATGGCATGGAAGCTCTCGTTTCTTCCCCATGCCGGAGGGATGCTCGCCAGGCACGAGTCCAGCTCCTGCCTGGGGATGTGACAAGGGACTTTGTGCTTGGGGACAGTCTGTCTCTGCTCCCTGGTGCTGCTGTGGCATGGATGAATGGCTCTGGCTTTCACTCCGGGGTGCATTTTGGCAAGACCAATAGCTGCGACATCGGTAATGCAGTGGATACATTAGGGAAGCTTTTTGGGGTCTAGTTTCTCTTTCAGATGTGCTGTTTGCTCCTGTGGTGACGTGGCTGGGAGGGTGGTCAGCCTGTGCTGAGCTGGTGGCATTCCCTAACTGGGATCCAGATGTGCCCAGTCCATGTTTGAGGGAGCCAGATGTGCCCAGTGGAGATGGGAGCTGCCTGGGTGCTGGTGGCTGCTGCAGGCTCTGCATCCAGATGCAGGGACATGGTGTAGGGCTGCAAGAGGCTTTGTTCTTCTGCTCTAAGCATCCTCCCCTGGAGGCTTGAGGACCCTGTTCTGAGCCCACCATGGTGTAAAAGCACTGCTGTAATTAAAGGTGCTGCAGACACCGGTGGGGAGCCAGGGGTAGGAAGAACCACCACTTCCTTTGGGCAGATCCTGCTCCTAGAGCAACCGCATCCATTCAGTTGCCTCTGCTCCAGGTACACGGATAGGGCTGGCTTAGATTTTTACCTTTTAATTTGTTTAGGCTTTTCCTTTTGCTGTTTTACCCTTTCCCAAGCATCGCTTCCGGGCCTTGCTGCTCAGCGTGGCTCTTCAGAGTACCTTTTCTCTAGCTGGGTTCCACTTGACAAGCTCCCTGCAATGAGCCCTTTGGATAACCAGGATGCTGAGCCGGAGCCAGGGCACTCCAGGGCTGAGCCCATGATGGGCAGCTGACACGGGGCAGGGATTTGGCATTTGTGGCACTTGCCCTGGTGGGGTTTCAAAGCAAACAAGCTCTAGGGTTGAAGATTAATCATTAAAGTGGAGTATGAATGGTGTCCCCTGGTGCTTTAGCAGCCGTGTTGCCTGTTTATGCCCTTGAACCATGAACAGTGGCAAATCCTCTCTTGTTCTAAGATCCACAGCTCTAAGACCACCTTAGTTTGGCCTAAGATCCCACTTTATAAGTGTTTTAAGGCCATGCTTTGTAACTTTAAGTTCGACCTTGCAATAGACTTCCTGGTGCCAGCTCTCCTCCCTTGGCTGTGAGTGTCTGCGGCGGGAACATTTGTTGTATGCGAGGTGGAACCTGGGCAGAATAAAAAGCTGATTTTTCACCTATTGCACAGTTTTGCTGCTTTTCAAAGTAGACTTTTCCAATCCACAAACAGCCTTGAGCGTGCCGGAAGCTGATGGAAACAGAGCCCATGGTGATGGGCTCCTGTAAAGCCACTTTGCTTCCCTTCTGGGGTTATTCTGCTGCAGTTCCCCTCCTCCTTCCCCTGGTGCTGCAGAGCAGCAAGCCCAGGTTATCACTCACTGGTGACATCTCCTTCTGCTTTAAAATAACCCCCCAGCAAGACAAGCTGGCACCGCTGGCGCCCCATGTGTCTTTTGGGAAGCTTGTGATGTGAAACAGCTTTGTTAGTTCTGGTTTTATTTGAGGTGTTACAATAGCAGAAGTGTATCTTCTTTAAAGCTAAATCCCAATTCTTTGTGCACCAGAGCGGTGTTGGGATGTTTAAGGAGGACTTGAGGGTTTGACAGTATAGCGAGCGTAAAGGAGGGTGCAGTTTCCATTGTAGCCCATGAGGTCCAGGTTTAAAGCCTGTGTGGAGACCTAAGGCTGAAGGGCTCTGCAGATTGGATTTAGGAAGAGATGTGTAGAAGATCATGATATAGTCTCCTTCAAGAAGGAAAACTTGCCTGGCAGATAGGCACAGCCTGCAATCATGGCATCATGGAAAGTGTGCCTGCCCATGGCACGGGATTGGAACTGGGGCATCTTTAAGGTCTTTTCCAACCCAAACCATTCTGTGATCAACTGCCCTGCGTAGGGCAGGAGCACAGTGAACATGAGCAGTGCCTTATCCTGATGGAGTGTAGCATGGGCTGTGGTTCTTGGGGGGGGTCAGTGGCTGAGCAGTGGTGGGGACCTCAGGTTGCAGGCTCAGCGTTGTCTTGGTTTTGCTTTATGACCTTATGTGTGCTTCTGTTCTCCGTCCTTTTGCTGGGGCAGAGAAGTGAACTGCTAAGGTTCCAGCCACCCCATTTCCAGTGAACAACGCAGTGCATTCAGCAAGAAGCCGTTAATGCAAATATTTGACCTTTTTTTGGGCTAAAAGCTGATTTTCCCTTTCCTGTTGCCCCACAGTGTGCTGGGGAGGAGAAGCGGGTCGGTACACGCACCGTGGTGGTCGGGCACCGTCCGGTTTCGGAAACAGATGCATATGTGGCACAGAAGTTCTGCGACAACAGGATCGTCTCCTCCAAGGTGAGCTTGATCCCCTTGTCCAGAGTAATTTAGGGACTCTGGATTCCTCAAGGATGGATGTCAGGGTCTCTTTGCAAGTGGAGCAGCCTGGTACATACCGTACACCCCAGTTCCAGCCTCTCTATTAGTCTCTTTTCCTTCCTATCAGTCTCAGCGGGGGTGCATACAAGTTCCTTTCTTCTAGGCTGGCTGAGAGCAAAGCACATGGACACGTTGGGTTTGTGGAGTTGGTTTGGTTTGATTTGAGTTTTCCATTTAAATGTCTTCTGGCATCCCTTTGGGAAGAGAGGACAGGTTAAGTGTAACGCAGTGTGAGACGACAGCAGCCCGGATTTGCAGAAGGCAGTGGCAATGATATATTATAAATGGATAGGAAAACACAATTCCCTTATTTCTTATTTTATTCCATGGATTTTTTTTCTCTCCCGAGATAGGACAAAAATAACCACGCTCTGTTTATCCCTTTGGATGAAAGGAGAAACATTCAGACGGTATTAATGCAGCTTTTGTTTATGATGGAGAGCTGCGATGACACCCATCTGCCTTCTGCTTAGCTTTCTTTTTCCATGACATTCATGAAGCTGTTTCAAAAGATTCAAAGCCAATTTGAGGGAAATATCAAACAAGTGGCATCCCATGTTGTCAACACAGCTGGATACAGATTATGGCGCTTAGGATTCAGGATGCTCGGTATACAGTCAGGCTTCAGATGCACTGTCCTTGAGCTGTAAGGGGGTTTTTCCTTCTTCTTTCCTGTTTTATCCAGCTTGGATCTTATTTGTATTTATGTCTGTGCTGTCTCAGCTTATGCTGGGGAAAGGTTTTACATGTAACCATGTTTAACTTGTGTCGCGTTCCCATTGATGCTTCCCTGGCACAGAAGAGGGTTGTTCCTGTTTCAGTTCCCTCTCTGACAATGCTTTGCTTTAGCACTAATTCTACTTTCTCCATGATTTATTCTTGAATGTGGTGTTCTTGCTCTTTTTTTTCCATTTACATTTGCTGGGCATGGACTCTTCTTACCTGACCAGTCTTTTTTATCATTAAGTGAACACGGGTCTTGAGACTTGGCTGCTTATTACTGCTTGAGGCAGACTGAAAGATCAGATATTAGACCCATTATCTTCCACATTGTTCTTAAATTCCACATGTTCTCCAAAGCAAATGATTCAGCAGCCTTCTTAAAAGGATGATGAGCCACAACCTAATAACACATTTATGTGGGCAACAGGGCTTTCCTTTAATGGAAAGCAGCTCTAAGGTGGCTTTTGGAATCTCAGCGCTGTGTGTTGCCTCTTCATGAAATCAGATCTACCTAGAAGCTGTCTGCTGAAACAGATCCTGTTGGTTTTATCTTCCCTTCACCATCTCCAGCCATGTGCTTTGGGTTATTTTGACAAAAAAGAAATAGTTGCCGGCTTTAAAGCAAAGAAACAAAGCTGTGAGACACCTCCAACTGTTTAAGGGTCCAGCACTGGATGTTGAAGCAGGAGCTCAGTGGTGTCCATCGTGCTCCTGGTTTTGAAGCAGGGACCTGGACCTTTTCCTGGAGCACACCAGGCACCTCGCTGTTGTGTTCCTTGCTGGCTTAAAGCACAAACTCCTTTCGTGTTCTGTGCAGATGCTTCCCCTTTGTAGCTCTAGTGCTTTGGTCTGTTGGTGACCCCCTTGTCTCCCTGCAGTACACCCTCTGGAACTTCCTCCCAAAGAACCTGTTCGAGCAGTTTAGAAGAATTGCCAACTTCTACTTCCTCATCATCTTCCTCGTGCAGGTAAGAGCTTTGCCGGGGTGGATCTCATGCATGCACAGCTTGAACAAGAATTGAGGTTCAAAACTGGCCATGGTGCTTAGAAAGAGATGCTTGGGCTCTTTTTTAGTTGGAGGCTGTGTTATATTTGAGGCATACCAAGCATTAAAGAATTGAGGACTGTCTGAGATGATGTTTGACTGCTGCAACAATCAGAAAACCATGGTAACTCTTTAACTGTTGAGATCAGTCAACCGGTGACAATACATTTGATGCTACAGAATTAAGGTCTAGTTTTTTGATCACCTTTATGACTTCTGTTGTGTTTTCCCAAGTTATGTGATATTTGTATATCTTAGTTATAGCAAGTTTCCAGGCAAGCAGCAGAGACAGGCTATACACAGGAAAATGCATAGGTTGAGCTTTGGGAAGCTGAAGCTGCTTTTGGGACTGAAAATAGGCATTAGAACGCTACCCCAGCAAATTAAATGGCGCTGTGTGGCTACTAAGCAGCCTGCTGTTAGATGGGCTTATCTGAGGTTTGGTGCTTCATGTCTGGGGCATCACTGTCTTCGAGGCTTTGTGTTTAGGACATGAGTGTCTAAAATGCTTTATCCATGCAGTAGAGTTATGATTTGTGGTCATTTCAGTGGCTGCTGCAGAGGGGGGATCCTGGGAGAACAGCCGTGGATGGCTCCTCCTGGCAGTGTCGCACGAAAGGCCAGTCTACCCGGCATCATCTGGCTCGCCTCCATCTCCTGATTCCACTGGCGTTGCTCCATTTTGTCAGGCTGAATTTGTAATGCACCTTGAAGCCAAGCCATGCCCTGGAGTCGGGATGGCCTTTTTGTGTAGCTGGCCATTTAGTGATGCGGTGTCACATCTTATCTTTGACCCTCTGGCCATGAAGAACATGGGATATTCTTGCTTTATACTTCCAAAACCAGTCGCAGTTTAGCTTCTTGCCCGTTTTATGCGCAGGTTTATGTGGGTGAGAAGAGGCTGGCTTTTCCTCCTTGGTTTTATTCTGCGGGCACCCTTAAAATGAGGAAGCAACCCTCATGCTCTATTAGAGAAACAGCAAACCCAAGTGAACTAAACCTAACCTGACAGCAGTAATACACCTAACCTGACAGCACTAATACACTTGCTGCTGTATAGAGTAGCTGACTGCCCCTGGGTGCTTGTTATTCTGGGATGCCACTTGCCTTAAAAAAGCACTCAAGGCCACTCCATTCACTTAAAATACCAAGGGTTATACCTCGATAAATGGCATCTATAACTTAAGTGTTGCTGCTTGTCTTTAAATTAATGGAATTGCCCTATGTGCTGCATGAGAAGTATCACAGTGCTTGGGGGTTGCTTGGTGCATCTGCTCTACCTGCTGCTGAAACCCTTTATCCAAATGGCTATTACTCCTTGATTCCAAATGCAGCTCTTGTTTTAGAGAGAGGAAGTACATGTATTAAACATGAAACACCTATAGAGCACTAACAAAGACAAAGCACTGACAGTAGTGCTTTGGTTCATCTACTGCAACACTTAAACTGAGAGTAAGCTCCTGGTGGAAAAGGCTGGTTTAGTGTAAGCATAGTCCAAGTGTGTTTGTAGACAGACCAAGCTGATGGCAGTAAGTTAATTTAGGAGGTGCCAGGAATGAAAAATGTCCCTTTTGATTGATGGAGGTGACTTCTGGACTGTGTTTTTCAGTCTCCTAAACAATGAGTTAGGAAGAAACTATGAAATAACAAGAGGATTTTGTCACTTTTAAGTGGATCCAAATGAAGCTGCTGAAGTCCTGAAACAGCTCAAAAATAGCTTCAAAGGAGTCTGCCTTTGATGTTCTGGCTTGTTGCTTGTGTGTCCCTCAGCTTTCTACCAGCCCTGAAGGGCAAGAACAGTATTCAGCCATGGGATGTGCTGGGAATGCAGTGTCCAAACACATAAATGAGTTATTCCAGGGACTTCGTCTTATATTTGTGCTCCTGTGTCTATAAAACAGTGTTTGTGTGGACAGAAATCATATTGTTTAAGCAAATACATACAACTGTGTCTTCAGTGCAGAAGCAGGAGGTTCTCATTTGCCTTTGTCAGCTAAAAGCTGAAGTTCCTTTGGTATTCCCAAGATCTGACTTGCCTATATTTCAGTGATGCCACCCTGGTGACTGGCCATTACATGTGCTGTGTGCGATGTGTACATGGTGCTATCCTCGCTTGAGGTTGTTATTCCAAAGTCTGGTTTCTACCTTTACACCTCTTTGACTGAGCCAGGGCTTTGTGTTCCTGGAAGTATTTGTTGTGCTTATCTGGGTTAACACTTAACTCACACACCGCTTACCTGGCCGCTTCTTGGGGTATATTCCTTCCACTTCAACATCTGGCTGTTCTTGCTGTGGCTGCAGTACTGCAGGGTAATATTGCAGAGTACAGGGTTAAAATCCATGTAGCTTCCTCCCAGCTGATAAGAGCAGCCCTGTCCTTAGCACAGCTTTCTACAGGCAGCCTAAAACAATGCATGTACAGATGCTGCTGTTTGTGAGCCTGCCAGGGAAGTGCAAACAAGCGAAGGGAGACAAAGGCCCTTTGTGGGCATGCAAAGCTTTTCTGCTGAGGTTCCCTCTCGCCACAGCCCTCACCATCTGCCTCTCGTGCTCCGATCCTCTCCAGAGACAGCAGGAAGATGGCCAAATGAAGGGGGAGCAGGAGGGCAGCTTGTCCTCCCCTTAACGTTATTCCCTTGTAGTTATGAACCTATTCTGCTGTTCTTACCCTTCAGGCCAACTCATGATACAGTCAGAACCTGCAGCCCAAAGGTTTAATTAATGATGAAGGAGCTTGGGTTTGCTGCTTGAGAGCCGCACTGAGCTCAGGAAGGATCCAGCTATCTACCCCCAAGGCTCTTGTGCAGTCGCTGTGCTTAAATCATGCTGGGAACTCCAAATTGGAGAGCTTGAAGGCAAAGTGTGGATTTCTGTTTTACTTGAATATTCAGGTTCCAATCTGCAGTGTATTTCACTGGTCGTTTGGGCTGGTGCGTGTTATTTTTAACCTCTGATTGTTGATGGTTCAAGGCAATGGGTATTGTCCTCTCTCTCATAACCATCTATGTTTTAGGTTTCAGATGTACCCCATCTTCACTATTAAAGAGGAGAAACAGCTCTCCTGTGGCTCAGTGAGAAATTAGGGTATTTCTCACTTCATTCACTGCTTCTGCTTCTGCCCGTCCTCCTTCCTTGCCTCAGGCCTCTGCAGAACACCCCATGGTGGGAGCAGGGTTGTTGGCATCTGCACTTTGAGTACTTGTGCTTATGTAGCCCATCTTCATTAACCCATTCATCCAGGCTTTTGTTTCCCACTAGAGCAAGGTTAAATGTAGGTTTTAAGCTACTTCTGATAGGGTTTTTCCCACCCAAGGATGTCCCAAGGTCTTCTGGGGGAGCTGGTGGAGATGGAGGAGAGCACTCCTGGGGATGCCTGCGTGGTCCTTCTCATGTGCCTTCCTTCTCTGATGGGTTGTTACGTACACCCAGTGGGATGAGCACCATTCTTCCCCTGTTACCAGAGTTCTTGCTGCTTCTGCTTCCTGCAACCCACTTGTCAGCAGTGCATTTCTTCTCTCTGCAGGTGATAGTGGACACCCCGACCAGCCCGGTGACCAGCGGCCTCCCTCTCTTCTTTGTCATCACTGTCACAGCTATCAAACAGGTACCAGTGTCCGTGTGGGGAGAGGAAGATGCTCTTTGAGACTTGTGGTAGAGGAAAACCATGAGTGTGTGTTTAAATAGACTCTAAAGTCACCAAAATGGGCTGATAGGTTTGGTGACCCCTTCTCAGGAGGTGAGGCATGTATACTAGTGCATTGCAAGAGAGGCTGCAGAGCACCAGTTGAGTGTGGTTATTGGTCTCTCTTGTTTTGGCAATATAAATCATCTTTATTTGCACTGTTGTGAGCAAACTGTGAGGGTCAGTAAAGGCTGCAGCTCAATTTTTCTTCTCTTTTTAGAAATACTCTGAGTCTTTGCAGAGCCATGCTCTAAATGTAGCCCACGCTCTGCTCCCGTGTTGGTAAATGGAAAGGACAGTTTCTGTTCAGCCACGCAGCTGCTGGAAATGCGTGTCCTCATCTTGTGGTGTTAAAAGCCCTTTTTCCTCTTACCATATGGATGTGGGCCATTAAAAATATCCTCTACAAGAGGGTTGAATGATAAAAGAAGCTGCTTCTACAGGGGTCAGAAAGGGAGAGCGAGAATAGAACCCGTTTGCTTCCAATCTGAATGTTTCATTCTTTCACTAAAGACTGAAGAGGAAGAGTCTCATCCTGCGTTACCATAGGGAAGAGTTGCAGGGTGCTAAGTGTATTATTCATATTATCAGCCTGTTCTTGCCAACACTGAGAATAATAGCAACACGTTACAGTGGTTGAGCTGCTCGTTGCATGCACTGCATATAGATTGCGTGTGTTATTTTTAATCTGTTCTGAATCTGTCAAATATGCATATGAAGTTATTAAAATAAATTGATTCAGTCTGAGCCACTTTGGTGGATGCTTTGTCACGCACGAAGGAGGTCTGAGGGCTGCTTGGTTTATTCATTGTTTTTAATGTCTCTTCTCTCCATCTGTACTCATCCTCTTGTGTTAGTTTGCTTGCTTCCTCACGAGTTTGTGTCGCCTGTGTTTGTGTGCCTAGGGATACGAGGACTGGCTGAGGCACAGAGCTGACAACGAAGTGAACAAAAGCAATGTTTTCATTGTGGAAAATGCAAAGCAAGTGCAGAAGGAGAGTGAAAAAATCAAGGTAACTCTTCACAGAGAGCTCCTGTGTGGGTATCGCTGAAGCCGATGGCAACGCGGTGGGGAAACAGGAGCAGGGAGGAGGGATGTGCTGAGGTTAGAGCTGCCCCAGTGAGCTCACTGTCAGATGAGGTGCTCCAAGAGCTGTTCCTGGTTCAAGAGAGAAGCTGCCTTTTGTTTGATTGCTTTTGAAAAGCTGTCTCACAAAAGCTGTACTGGGGCTGACAAGTGACAGATCCATCAGCGCTTTGCACTCCTCCGGGACAGGCAGTCCTCTTCCATTTCCAGCTCTCCCAAGGACACCAGGAAAGTACACTTAGCTTTGGCATTAATTTATCACATCGCACTTCAGACAAGTACAGTCTCTTGCTCTATAAAGATTCAGCAGAGGAATAAACACTGTGCCACGTGGGTGCTGTGAGCTGGTGCTGGGCTGGATGGACCTGTTGGGCTGTACAGTGATGCTTGGGGACCGACATGCCTCTTGAACCTCGATTTCCCTTTTAGCCAACATCGTTTCTTCTAGGTTTTGAGAGAAGCTGAATCTGTGGCCATATCATAGCAGCAATAAAGCTGTTCATCTAAAAAGCTTCCTTTTCTCTAGGTTGGAGACATAGTAGAAGTGAAAGCAGATGAGACCTTCCCCTGTGACTTGATATTTCTGGCCTCAAGCAGCACTGACGGGACGTGTTATGTCACTACAGCCAGCCTTGATGGCGAGTCCAATTTCAAGGTGATGAGAATGGATGGGGCAGAGTTTGGGAGCTGGTGCTTGGGGGTACTGGGTGCCTGGAGCTGAAGCTGTGCTTGCGCGCAGTGTGTGTGTGTAAATGGTGGGTGCTCCTGTGGAGCCCATCCCCGTGGCTGTGTTTAACAGCTCTTCCCTCTGTCTGCTCCCCATGCATCAGCACTGAGGGCCTCTGGGGGTTGTTTTCTGCTTTATCTCCAGCAGCCGTTTCTGCTGGTACTGCCCCAAACAGCATTGATATTCATTGAGGCAGCTTCACTGCCTTCCTGCCCATCATGGGAAGTGTGTTAGTGCTTCTCTGCTCCAGCACCGTGATGGTAAAGCAGCGCCTGCAGCTGCTTCAGCTCCCTTTCCAGGACCTGCCAATGTGTTTGGTGCTTAACCCAGCTTTCCCAGCGCGGTCAAGGACTTTTTGAGGCAGCATTTCCAAATCCATTTGGGGAATTCTTCACAGTGTGAGAAGAGCATCGCCTCTGGGGTTTTTTGTTCTCCCTTCCCTGAATCAGGCGCTGAAATTTAATAGCAGTCTTGCTCAGGATGGATCTCCTCCTCAGTTTTAATTCCTTTATTCATGCTGCCTTCTCTAACCTGGGGAAAGAAGCAGTAACAGCAAAAAACCCTGATAGACATCAGAAGACATGAACATTTCATCGCCCTTGTGTGTCAGAAATACTTACTACTGCAGTTGCTAGTATCTGTATAAGACTGGAAGGTACTTTAAAATGACCTGATTCATTCCAGCGTACTCTGAAGTCGGTAGGAATGCTGTTATCAATCTGATGTGTACAGTATGGGCTCTGTGGCTTGTCTCTTAATGAGTGGCTGTTAATCAGTGCTGGAAATCCTGTGTAGGAGCTTGTGCAGTGCTAGTGCACCATACTGGTTCCACTAGTGAAGAGGAATGGAGCTTTGAAGTGGCTTGAGGCTGGGAATAGATAACCATGTAAAACAGGCAATTGCTTACTTGTGTCAGGTGTATTGTGTGCCTGAGCTCACATAACCGCAGAGTCTTGGTTGTTACTGACTTTTGAGTCCAAGTGCAATGTGGAATTGCTGTATCAAGCACTGCAGTGGGTTTTCTTCTTGGTTTCTGGATTCCTGTAGGTGTCTGGGAGCTGTCTCCTGTTTCTTGACGAGATGAAGATGAGTTTGAAAGGGAAGGGCATAGAAAAGGCAGTGCTGTTTGGGGAAATAGGTTTAACATGAGGAACCAGGTTTTGCTGCACAAAGAGGGTCAGGGAGGCACAGCCCAAACCTCATCTGTGCCGGTATCTGCTGGCCACCTGGTGGGGATTTTTCTGGTGTTTGGGGCATGTTGGGTCAAAGATGCGGGAAGGATGCTTGGTTAAGTGAAACCAAAGTAGAACTACAGAGGGGATTTTGTCAGGGCTTTTTGGAGCACAAATCCTCAGTCATACGTTACCTGAAAGCATGTGTGTTTTCTAAATACATTAAGGGACCCAGGGTGTAGAGATTGTGGAGTTGAAGCTTTGAAGTACCACTCAGTAATTGCATGGCATCCATGGTGACAGCAGCATCAACCCCCCCCCACAAGGGCTGGGTTTGGTACTGGGCACAGCTTTGCGTCATGTTTCACAAACCCCATGGTTTATACCAGAGGTGTTTGTGTCTCTGCTTCCCGTACAAAAAGCCAGGCAGGCTCCCACACCAGCACAAAGGTGGGCATTGCTACTGCCATGACTACAGCGCGTGGAGCGTAACGGTCCCTCTGGGATGCGCAAGAGGGGGACGCAGACGTAAGGAGCGGAGGATCTTTGTGATGGATTTGTTGCTGGAGATGGATGGAGGCAGCCTGGCGTGCAGCCGCCGTGACTTGGAGCTCTGAGTAGCTCCTATAAATAGAGCCCGGGAGGCAGCAAGCGGATCCTTTGTGGGCTTTCCAGTTAATTGTGAGAGATGAACCTTCGCAACAGCGGCTGCTAAAAATAGGCTGGAGTCTGACAGAGCTCTGCCTGGTCCCTGTGCGCCTGAGCTGCTGTCTGGTTACCCTCAGGAGCATCAGATCAGTGGTCCCCGGGAGCCCCAGTGCCCTGGGGCCACCTGCAGCATCACCCAACCCCAGGGACAAGCCAGAGATGCTCTGCTTGTGGTGCACACCTTCCTCAGCAGCTCCTTCCCGCTGTGGTTTCTCTTAAACTTATAGACTTCAGTCTATCACTGAGTGATGCTCTGTGGGAGCAGGGTGAGGGTTTGGGTGAGCTGCTGGTGCTGGCAAGGCATTTCTGGTTGTGTTTTAAGTAATGGGGTATAAAACCTGGGGATTGGGTTGCTGGGGGCTCATGGTGACGCTGTGCTTCTCTTCCCAGACTCACTATGCAGTGCGGGATACCACTGTACTCTGCACGGATGAAGCCATCGACACCCTCACTGCTACGATTGAGTGTGAACAGCCACAGCCTGACCTCTACAAGTGAGTCTGCCTGTCCTGCCCCTCCTGCCCTGCAGCTGCCTGGTGTCATCTCCCCACAGACACCTGAGTCCCACCAGTTAGGGGATCTAATTAGGGCTTTAAGATGAAAGAGGTGAGATTTAGACATTAGGCAGAAGCTCTTCCCTGTGAGGGTGCACCCCAGTGTGCCCAGAGAAGCTGTGGCTGCCCCATCCCTGGCAGTGTTCAAGACAAGGCTGGACACAGGGGCTTGGAGCAAGCTGCTCTAGTGGAAGGTGTCCCTGCCCATGGCAGGGGTTTGGAACTGGATGAGCTTTAAGGTCCCTTCAACCCAAACCAGTCTGGGGTTCTGTGAAGTTCCAGTTCAACAAAGCAAAGGGTGTTTTCATCAGAGACCAGAAGGTTTCTCAAGGCAGTGATAAGTTGCCAGGCTTCTTCCATATGAGGATGGTGAAGTGGACACTGCACTACTTCAGGGCTTGGTTCCTTCACAGCAAACCCTTCCTGGTGCAACGCTTGTCATGGTGAAATGAGCTATTCTTTGTCGGCTCAGCTGTGGTCATGGTCAGTGTGCCCATCCTCAGGCCACTCTACTTCCCAAGTGAAATGCACTGGGCTGAATGACTTCCAGGATAATTGGTCCTTGTGGTTAAGTCCCTTGAAAGGGGGTTGCTGGGTTCTGTGCTCTGTAATGGGGATGTGCTGGGGTGCACTGACATGGTCAGGTACTGAGAGCTGGTGGCTCTCCCTGACCATGAGGGCTGTGTGGCTTCTCACTGCCCTGAGCACAGCCACCCTGCTGAAGCATTGAACTCTCGAATGCACGTGTTTGTGTTTGCTTCCGTCTCATTACTTCTGTTTAGTGTGTTTCTGGTAGCTCTTTATGAAGTGCTTGTATTACAAGTTCCTCACGTTTTTATTGCAGGTTTGTTGGAAGAATCATCATCTACAGAAGTAACCAAGAGCCTGTAGCCAGGTTGGTCTTGCAGCCCTCTCCCTGCCCCTTCTCAAAGAGGTTGGGCCTCTACATGGAATTTCAAGGATCTGAACTTGTGCTGCCATCATTAAGGTTTTTCTTTAGCCCTAAATGGTGGCTTTTACTTAAACCACTCCTTGTATTTCATTACTAAGAGAGGCCTGTAGTCAACCTCTCCACTTACTGCCCTGCTGTGATTTGTTTGAGCCCCTCTTGGGGAAGCAGTGCAGGACCACAGGTAACGTCCTCCCTGCTGGTGGGGAACAAATCTACCAGGCAATTGCCAAATACTGTTATTCAAAGGAAAGCAGAAACTTCAGAGTGCTTCAGGTAAAATACGAGCAAATAATGTTTGTAACTCATCAAACCCCAGAACGATGCTGGCTGTGATTTGTTCTCTGGTGCGTCTGTCTGGACCCTAGAAGCAACAGAGGCTCATGGGTGAGGGTTTCAACGGGACATTAAAACATGAATGGGAGCAAAGTAAGCCATTAGCTTTGGTGCCATTGATTGACTGTGTTAGAACGGTCAGGTTTTTGAAGCCTTCCAAATCAGGTTTTTATGTAGGTATGGAACATACTAGATCTAAACATTCTGCAATATTCCTCCCCATTAAATCTGGAACTTGGAGCACCAAGAATGGTCTGTGTGAGATAAAATGGAAATGAAGTATATAAAGAGAGAAGGAAACTCAAGCAATGCCCAATGTAACACGCAAATCCAGTAATGGGGTCTGAGGAACATCTGTTCAGCTTTATGGTCTATCTCTGTGTCTAATTTCTAAAGCGGTTTGAATGTCCTTTGAGTGTTGTAACGCTATAACTTCTTTTACATTTAGGTCTTTGGGTCCTGAAAACCTGTTGCTGAAAGGTGCTACCCTCAAAAATACCAAGAAGATTTATGGTGACAGTTATTATTCTATCTATTTAAATAGTTTGGATAAATAATGGCAAATGTAGATGTCCATCACTAAATCTGGAGAGGAAATACAGTTACATTTGGTATTCAAGCTGATTGCCAAGGTGAAGGGGGAAATCAGGAGGTGCTGGTTGTATCTGCAGCGCTGCCAAGCTGTGCAGGTTGTGTTAATGCACCTGAACAAGCTTTTCTTGTTGCCTGAGATGGGAAAAGCACGGAACTGATCCCAAATCCTTTGCTGAGAACGTGCTAGGATCACAGTCCCAGGCACTTGTGATTGAGGGTGATGCTGCTAGGGAAGACTGATGGCTTTTCTGACTGTATGTGATCCGTAGGCTCCTGCTCAATGCTTTGGGATGTATGCAGTTACATTACTTAGCAGCCTTGGAGGTTTCTGTAGCTGAACAGTTCTTGTGTAATGCCCCTTTCTAAGATTTGAGTTTCATGTAAATGCTGGTGCCCCATACGTGCAAGTGCAAGCTTGGTCTGTGCGGGGCTGCAAGTCCCTTATGAGCCCTGCTTTAATACCCTGTAGGAGTTGCAGTCTATACTGGAATGGAAACGAAAATGGCTTTGAACTACCAAGGGAAGTCTCAGAAACGATCTGCTGTAGAAAAGTGAGTATATCTCATCTGCAGAAGATGGGTAAAGCGTTTGGATTTGGTTTGGTTTTTAATGGATGACTTGTAGAGAAATAATCCCCTAATCTGCTGCCTTTTGTTTCAGATGCTCTCTGGTTGCATAGAAAATGTGTGTATTTGATTGTTATCTTTCAAGAAGCTGCATCACTTAATAGCTGTGTAATTTAAGAAAAACAAAGTTAAGAGATGTTAATATAAATGAACTGACCCTGAATATCAAAAGCGCTTGTTCTGTAATCCCCTTCTTAAAAGGAAGTCTTGTTCCTGCTTCTTTGCATGGGTTTCTGTATAAAAATAGCTGCAAGAACTGAAGGAGGAAACCTGTTTTTCAGATCTATCAACGCTTTCTTGATAGTGTATTTGTGCATCCTATTGAGCAAGGCAACCGTGTGCACCACTCTGAAGTATGTGTGGCAGAGCAATCCCTTTAATGATGAGCCTTGGTACAATGAAAAGACTAAAAAAGAAAGGGAGACGTTCAAGGTAAAGGGCTTTGTGTTTCGACACCTCCTCTGGCTTTATTTGGATGGGTTTATTTAGTGTGATAGTGTCTGTTCCCAGCCCAGTGAGTCCTGTGGCTGTTGTTTCCTTCTGTCTCTCCTGCTCTTTGTGTTTCTTTCCTGCCCCTCTTGTGCTTGTGCACTGCAATGCTTGCACGGGGCAAGGCAAAGCATAAATACTCTATATCATAGAAACACAGCTGCCAATTTAACCTGGATCCTTATCTGAACTCAAGCTATCTTTGAGCTTTGAGTAGGCAAACTTGAACTGAGGTCGTGTCAACCAGCTTCCTCAACTTGCTGAGACACAGGCAAGCCTGAAAGAGTGAGTGGGACTATGTAGAGATTGGTTATAGGATTTACAGGGATGTCATTGCATCGGTTGTACCCTCGCCGTAGTTTGCTCCTTGTTCCTATTACTTGAGATCAGAATGAGCCTGTACTGTAGTGTATTTTGGAGAGGAATATACTTGAATAAAACATTGTTTGGTCCCTGTAAAGTAGTGAGATGTACTCTTGTATTCTGCCCTTGTAGATCTGCAGAAGACAGTGAGATTTCTGCATCAAAGGAAATTGGAATTTGGCTTTGTATCTTAGCTGTGTTTTCAGGTTGTCTTTTTCCATTTAGCCTTAGAGAAAAGCTGTCTAATCCCCCAGAGGTGTTGCTGTAAATCAGCCCTGAGTTTTATGCCTGGCAGGCATTGACTGCATCATCTTCTCACCTTTTCCACTGCAGGTCCTGCGGATGTTCACGGACTTCTTGTCATTTATGGTCCTCTTCAATTTCATTATCCCAGTCTCCATGTACGTTACGGTGGAGATGCAGAAGTTCTTGGGCTCCTTCTTCATCTCTTGGGACAAGGAGATGTATGATGAGGAAATAAAAGAGGGGGCCTTGGTGAACACCTCGGACCTGAACGAAGAGCTGGGACAGGTCAGAACACGCTTTGCTTTCATCTGCTTGCATAAAAGCATCCTCCCTGATAGAACCCTTGTTGTTAGCAGCCTTTTGTGGTCCCCTCAGGGCAGAGCTTCAGCCGGTTTGGTGGCACTTTCCATTTAATGTGATTCCACTCGTGCTGCAAAATGGATAAGGTTATAAATAGTGCATGAAAGAGCAGGAATTGGGTCATGCCAATTGTTTCCATATTGGGGAATATCGGGCGCAGGGCTCTGCCTGTTGGGGTGATTTTGCTTCCACTGCCTCAATTTGAAGATGAAAACCCTGATGTCTCTTCAAGCATTAATGAAAATTGCATGCCCAGAGAGATGTGCATGAGACAGCTCAGGCTTCCCTTTCCTTATCTGCATCAGGAGAGGCTGAGCGGAGGGTCTGTGTAGTGCCTCCAGCTTCTTGTTTGGCTTTAAGCCCCATAAATAAGTATTTGGAATAGCAATTACCTGATTTAAATGCAGCACTGAGATGAAAAGCCCCCAAAGGAGGCAGCAGACATGCGGCAGCAGCTATAGACGCACTAGGAGCTATAGCAAAGGACCCAGTAAAGAGGATGAGGAGAAAGTGATGAGCGTGGAAATGGATCTCAGTCTTCAGGAGCTTCAGGCACCCATGCAATGGGCTGGAAAACAAAAAGAAGCTGCTCTGAGGAGCAGTAGAATACACAGTGGTGTAACTCCTATTGGGTGTGTTTTGGGGGGCACCAGGTTAGGATAGCAGCAAAATACTCCCCGCCATTGGCAGAGGAGCAGTAAAATGCCCCAGGTTTGCTGTTTTAAGGGGCTCCTTCCCTGGTGCATGGGTCTGGGGTGACGTGGGGCAGCCTGGTTGCTTCTAGGTGGAGTATGTCTTCACGGACAAAACCGGGACCCTGACGGAGAACAGCATGGAGTTCATTGAGTGCTGCATCGATGGGCACAAGTACAAGGACTGCATTTCGGAGGTGGATGGCTTTTCTCAGACCGATGGTCCCCTGAAGTACTATGGCAAAGCAGAAAAGGTAGGGAATGTGTGTGTTGATGGCTGTTTTGTGGTCACCTCCTGACTGGGTAGATACAGCCAAAAGAGTGGGTGTTGGTGATGTGCTTTTACAGCGTGCGCACACCAAGAGCACCACCAAGGGCTGTGAGGTGGGCTCAGTGCATGGTGTTAAGCTGGTAACAAGCCCTCCTTTCCTCCTGCCTAGAGCCGTGAGGAGCTGTTCCTGCGAGCCCTCTGCCTGTGCCACACTGTCCAGATCAAAGAAGCAGACCAAGTGGATGGGCTGATGGGGCAATCAGAACGCAAATACACCTACATCTCCTCTTCCCCAGACGAGATTGCTTTGGTGAAAGGCGCAGAAAAGTAAGGATATGAAGGTGTTGGGGTGTTTCATTCCTTCTCTCTGGTGGAGGGAAGTGAGGGTTATATGGAGGAAATAGACCTCTGACCCTCAGCTCTGTGAGGCAAAGTGAGTCTGTGGGTTTAGATGAGTTCCCTGTAACAGGGATGCTCTGCAAAGGGTCTTCCCTGAGCAGCTTCTTGGTTCTGCAGAGCCTGGCTGGGACAGAGGCTCCTTTGCTGGAGCCCCATGGCCATGGGTTTTAACCCACAAGAAACAGAGGACAGTTACTGTGTGCATACTGGGACCAACTTGCGTCCTTGGCATGCAGTTGCAAAATAATGGGCTGGGTTGTTGTTATCAGACCCACACTGGAATCCTGCTGAAGATGCTCAAGGTCAGGTTGGACGGGGCTTTGATCAACCTGCTCTAGTGGAAGGTGTCCCTGCCCATGGCAGGGGGTTGGAACTGGATGAGCCTGAAGATCCCCACCAACCCAAACCATTCTATGCTATATTACCAGCTCCTAGGTTTTAGGCAGAGCCTGTTGCAGCCATGTGTACTTACTCATGGCTTGTAAATCTGCTGGAGACCCAGGGGGCTGCATCCAGAGGCTTTCAGCATCTGTGCACTGCGATGCCCAGCTCCCCAGGTCATGGCAGTGCTGCCAGCACATCATAGCAGGCTCTGCATGGAGCAAGCAAACATCCAGTCAGGCTTTTTAGCTTGGGCTCCCTAACTTCATTGTTCTCCTCTGCAGTGCAGGAGGTGAAATGAGAACGTTGTGAATGTCTGACCTGTGCCAATGGGTGTTTTCAATGGTGTTCTGTCCTTTTGTTTATTGACAGGTATGGTTTCACTTTTCTAGGACTCGAAAATGATTTCATGAAAATCCGAAACCAAAAGAACGAAACTGAAATGTAAGTGCTGGGGGATGCTGCTGAGGAGCGGGGCTGCTTGTGCTGCACTGGCTCCCACCCAGCCTACGTTGAGTATGGTTGACATGGCCAACCTGGCAAGGGCAAAGCTGTTCCTTTGTGAGAGCTGTTGGACCATGCTGAGCTGCCCCAAAACTCACATCCCTTTCACAGAGTGCAGCACCGCAAGGTGCAGGATGAAAGATTTTGCTTGCAAAAAGCTGCTGGTGGCTTTAGTGGTGTCTAAATTCAGGTCCCTTTAGTGCCTGCAGTCTCGTGTGTATCTGTCATCCATACCCCGCTGTGCAAGTGGCTCCTGGGATACATGGGGTGGTTGCTGACCTTATGGAGCCTCACAGCAGGATGCTGTAACCTTGATCTGTGTGATATGGCTCCCATCCCTGTCACTCTTTTCCCTTTCTGAGCTGGTAAGAATGAGTTTTCCCCCTGTGCTAACAGCTTGGGGGACATCCGAGGATCACTGACCTAATCCAGGCACTTCCTGAGAACTTGCCTTCCCAAGCAAGTTTCACTTCTTGCTGCCCTTATGGTGAAACTCCTTATTTGCATGTTGGAGGCAATGTCTCTGCCTGCAGTACTTGGTGCTGAGCCTCTGCCCAGCCTGGGCTCTGTGCACTGCTGGGCACCAACACCCTCAGCCCCATGTTCAAAGCAGCACCAGTGGGGTTTTTACTCCACTTTCTTGTGCAGTAGCTGTAAAAAGCACATTGCCCAGTGTAGGGTGTATTGGTTTCTCCAGCAAAACTCAGCGGGTTTGTGTCTTAAGTAGCTGTTTTGCTTCTACTGAGTCTAAGCTGCTTTGTTTTCTTCTGAAGGTACCAACTTCTCCATGTGTTGAACTTCGACCCTGTCCGTCGCCGTATGAGCGTCATTGTGAGAACCACCACAGGTAGAGTTAAAATGCATTTCTGGACTCATACGTGTGTGCATATGTACAAATATAGAGCACATCCTTTACTGCTGTAACCCAGAGGCAAAACTGTGAGGTTTCTAAGCTGCTCTAAGTTCTGTAGCGGGTCTGGTTGGGATGAAGTTGATTTTCTCTATAGCAGCCATTGGGGACCAGCAGCGGATGAGAGGAGGAGACAGAGATGGGGAGAATGACCTATGGAAAGCTGCTGCTGGACTTGTTCCAGCCTGAAAGTACGAATACATGTGGGGAGGAGTGAGACCCACCCTCTAAGTAGGATGGGATTTCATGGGGATAGGAGACAAACTCTGAGGTCACCATCCATCTCAAGTGTCAGGCCCAAAAGGTTATAGGATGCTGGGCTTATCCTCCCTAGAAGGGTTGCCAAAGTTTCTTAAATAGGAAAAACCAAACTGCTATGTGCAGCCTGTTGAAGAAAGCTTGCTCAGAGGCAGAAGGGCACCCCGTGTTCAGCCTGAGGGCGCAAAGGCTTTGCACAGGTTAGTGTAAGGCCACTGGGCTTCCAGCAGTTCTGTCTTTAGTCCTGCTAGATTTCCTCCCTCTGCATCACTTGCTGGAGCTATTGAAGCTGTGAAGTCTTTCTGCAGCGTGTGATCGCTATAAACTATTTATAATTTGCTTTTAGGGAAGTTGCTTCTCTTCTGTAAAGGAGCAGACTCCTCTATTTTTCCAAGGGTGCAGCAAGAAGAAATCCAACAAACAAAAGTCCATGTGGACCGCAATGCTATGGTGAGCACGTGGATGTAATTTGGCTGGCTCTTGGGGTCAGGAAAGCGTTATTCCAAACATAGGGATGTGGCCTTGCTTTGGAGGGAAGTGTTGAAAATGCGAGTGTCACTTCACATTGGTTTGAAGCCAGGCTTTTTTCCTTTTCTGTTGTGCTGGCTTCCACCTTTAGTTGAGCTTTGGTTTACTTATATGGTCTCCATCACAGTTGTGTTCAAGTATCTCCCATGCCAGTTAAAAATAGACATTATAAGAGCAGGCTGTTTACTCTGGGGAGAGAAGTGCCTGGTCCCAGTCATGGTCCCTGCTCTCCCTGCTGGATGCACGCTCTCAGCACTGGTCCTTCTCTCGGCCATATTAGATGCACACAATAATCATAACCAAGGTTACTCTGATAGGAACAAGTTACCATATAAACACGGAGAAATTGGTCTTTTAAGCCAACAAATTGTCATTGCTGTGAGGGTCAGTACTGCCAGGAAGCACTGGTGGTGGAGAAAAGCACTAACCCTCAAGTGGGGAGTGTAGAAAACCTGCTTTTAGGGCACTTGTCCACTTTGTTTTCCCTCTCTCCCCTACCAGGATGGCTACAGAACGCTGTGCGTGGCCTTCAAAGAACTCACTCAAAAGGAGTATGACAAAATAGACAAACAACTGAATGAAGCAAAGATGGCTCTGCAGGACAGGGAGGAAAAGATGGCAAAGGTTTTTGAAGACATAGAAGCAGACATGCACTTGATTGGGGCTACAGCTGTAGAAGACAGGTAAAGAGGTGACCATCACCACCAGCACTGTGGTATCTGTGTGTTCTCCCTGCTAACTGTGGTGGAGCTGAGCATTCAGGCAGATGCTGGAAGTGTCCAGGACAATTAATTACTCCACGGCACAGCCATTACACAGTGCCCTACTTGCTAAAATTGGCTGTTGTAGTAAGAATTAGGGTTTATTAATGAAACTACGGAAGTACTCGAGCTTCTAGAGGGTGAATTAAGCACGCAGTGTTAATTTGCACATCAAAACAGATCCCGTTTCGCTTGCAGATGTAGTAACTGCATGTGTAAATTAAACTTACTCTTGACTTGAGGTCTCGCAGTGCAAAGCAGTGATCGCTTCTTTTGGCTGCAAGTAACAATTTGGGATTGCTGACTTCTAATCCTTATTCCTATGGCAGTGGGCTCTCCAGCACAGGGGATAACCAACCAGCTTGTCTTGAGCTGGTGTTCCCTACCTGCAGAATAAGGGCTATATGGATTCAGCAAGGCCCAGCCCATGAAGTGATGCTTTGCTGCTTCTCGCAGGCTGCAGGAGCAGTTGGCAGAGACGATTGAAGCTCTGCATGCAGCTGGCATGAAGGTTTGGGTGCTGACAGGAGACAAGATGGAAACTGCCAAGTCCACGTGCTACGCCTGCAGGCTCTTCCAGACCAGCACTGAGCTGCTGGAGCTGACGGCGAGGATGGTGGGCGGCAGCGAGAGGAAGGAGGATCGGCTCCATGAGCTGCTGATGGACTACCACAAAAAGCTGATTCAAGATGTCCCCAAAAGCCGGGGGGGACTGAAGAGGTAAGTGAGCAAGAGGACCTGGCCCATGTGTGTTTTGGGTGTGTGTGAAAAGCCTATAGAGAAATAGGACCATGTTGTGGCCCTGGGAACTGGCTCCTTCACTCTGCTTATCATCTCCAGTAGTAGTTGGTATTGAACTTAGTTACACAGTTCCATTAGTAAAGGGTGCTTGTTAAATCCAAGCTTTTTAAGATTACTAAGCCCCTAAATGGGACTGGGGGAAGATTAATACAGAAGTGATTTTGGAGCAGCTCTGCTCTGGAGCCAGGCTGAGAGAGCTGGGCTGGGGCAGCCTGGACAAGAGAAGGCTCCTGAAGGGG
>WYDI02029654.1:0-11063 GCA_009867235.2 Psittacus erithacus | reverse complement strand
GTTTAGTGTGTGGTGTCCCTGCCCATGGCAGGGGGGTTGGAACTAGATGATCTTAAGGTCCTTTCCAACCCTAACTACTCTGTGATTCTATGACTAAATAACTGTTATACGTCTTATACGGTTTTCTTACTGCAGTGTACATTGTTGCAAAGTAAGAATAATGCAGCTATACAGCTCTCCACAGAACTATGAAGCAGAGCCGCATTCATGGCAAAGGACATCATCTTGCTGAGTGAGGAATCCCCGGCTCACCAGCGAGACAGAGCATTTTGCACAGTTAAAGCATTCCCCATGCCATTGGCGCTCTTCAAATGAGATAAATTTGGCAGTTCCAAGAGCTGAAAGAGATTATGAGAGAAAAGATATGAATCTTCTGGGCATAGTTCAGATATGCAGCAGAGTGATTTCTGGTGTGTGATCAGGTTGTCATTCACATAGCAAGCAAACAAGTGAACAAAAATCAGTAGTCTGAAGTATCCTTTGTTGGCTGAATTTAAAAAAGAAAAATCTTAAATTAAATACAGTGAGAATATTTAAAGCAAAGCCACAAATTACTTGTTTGTTTTCATATCCCATTATGAACTCTGAACAGAATTGGCTTATCAGAATGTCCATTCAGGTTTGCTGATCTTCTCAACAAACTCTCACTAAAATTATCTGCAATGTGTTATATATGTAGTTTCTATACAACACTGAGTGAAATTTAATTGTTTCTACCTAAATTTCTTCAAGATGGAGTCTTTCAGAAATTACAGATCATAGAGTTCCTAGTATGAGTATCTGAAATAAAATAATGGGGGCTTAGGAGGGTTTTTTTGTTCTATTGTTTGTTTTGATTTGGTTTGGTTTGGGCATTTTTGTAAAATCATGTCCATTTGATTGGGTATTCATCATTTTCTTTGCTCACTTATATATGCAGCATGCGTCTGTAACAATCAGGCAGTACTCTTCAACAGTTGAGGCCACACATAATAAAATTACAATGCAGAACACCAGCAAATGTTCTCAGAAAACTGCTGTCATAGACTAATGACATATCTGTCTAATTATAAATCATCTAAGTACACAAGCAGGCATGCAATAGAGCTTTGTTGCCTTTGGCTAGCTTTCTAATTTGACAGGTGAGTCTTACCAGCAGGCAGTTAATTTCTGTCCAGTTTCATCACTTTTGCATTTAAAAACAGAGCTGAAGAAATTACAGACATAAGGGACTTGCATCTACTGCCCTGTGAAGAGCCAAAAAGTGCCTTTTCTTATATTCTTAAGGATGAATTTTAGTGCAAAAGGACTAAATCAAACAATGGAGGAACTTCTTTTGGCACATAAAAGAACTGCTGAGCATTTAGGGAACACATGTGATCCACATGTCCCAGCAAAATGCAATATACGTGATGGAGAGTGAGTTTCTCTAGAAGTTAACTTCTTCAGTCTTCCATTATGATGAGACTATTTTTAATGCTGTTTTCTAGAGCAAAAGTCTGCTTTGAGAGCAGACTAATGATTTGTCAGTGGCTAGTTCCCTCTAAAAAATGAGACTCACCTGTAATAGGTTTCTTGCAAGCAGCACATTTCTTAGCATACAGTTTGCTGAAACAGTCTACACAGTATGGATACTCATCTTTGGAAATAAACCTTTGTCCAGACAGTTGTGTTTTACACCCAGCACATACAAAGCATTCTTTATGCCAAGGCTGGTCATGGTAGGTCACTCCCCCAGAAGTTATTACCTAATGTATTGACAAATAAGGACAGAACAATGAAACAAAGGTGTGAATTGTGAAGGATTATCCAGTCTTTCATAAATCCTTCCACTATTTTCCCTCTTCTCATACGCACAAAAGAAGAGGGAAATGCACATCAACTGCCTTTCATTTGGAATATCAATTTGACTAACTGCAGTTGATCTGAACATGCCACTGGTTTGATATTCTGTATTTCTATCACAGGATAACCTCATGGCTTGTAGTAAACAGGCTATCTTCTTATGGAAATTTTCTGTTATACATGTGGATAAAGGCATAACATCAGGCATGCTCTCAGAAGAGCAGTTCTTGGTGATGGACAGTGGATGAGAGAACCAGTGATGAGATTATGGCTAATCTCTAACTGGAATTGGCATTTGCTGTCTCACAACAGATAGAGTATTTTAAGTAGGAAGAAAAAAAGGAAAGAAGCAGAAGTGAGACAGAAAGGAGATCTACACTGTCAAAAGGAAAAAAAAAGGTGTTTATCACTGTCATCAAACTTCTCATTCCCTGCAACTCACTCACAGCTTTCCACTCTTTATTTCTGAAAAGGGAAATTTCCACTGCTCTATGGCTTCCATATGTGTGATAAAATGCTACTTTCACATAAGTTGTGGGAGACTGCATAGAGAAATTTATGTAGAGATAAAGATGAGCTGTAAGTGTGTTTCTACTGTCAAGTAACATGTACAGCAATGAATGAATGAATGAATGAATGAATAAATTAATGAATGAATGAATGAAAATGAATGAATGAATACAGCTGGAACAGCAAGAGAAAAGTTGGAGAAACTTAAGTAAAAATAGTGGTACAATAAAATTTCCTTGGAGAATACAGTTTCAGGGAAATAAAGAATAATACTGGGTGATGTCAGGCAATAAAAAAAGAAAAATTAATCTAAATAGTTCCCAGTTCCCTTAGCATTCCAGTATTGGGCTACTTTTAACTGTCATTTGCTTTTCCACTAAAATCTCAAAATCCCTGACACAAAATTCAAGATTCCAGTCTGGCAATTTAATCTCTTCAGGCTCAATTCTTATATATGGGAATTGATAACAGTTTAAGTATGTTTAGAGGGACTCTGCCTTCCTAGAAATATTAAGAAGCAAATCCTAATTATTTCATGTAAGTGCTGCTAATCTCGATGCCCCTGACAAACATAGAGCAGAAATACTATATTTTCCATGTGATCCTTTAGTGCAAATTAAAGGCTTGATGTAGAGATATCGGAATATATAAAATTACTTTCTAAAGCTTAACTACTGAAGAAATAAACAGGCAGCAAAATTTTCTTAAAAGCTTTTGTTAGAGGTAGAGGTTTACAGATAGATGTTAAATAACTACAGAAATTTTAAGTTATTTGATGAAATGAAAAAGAAAAGTAATTTTTGCTTCCTGAGTGATACAGGTAATAATAAGAAGTTAAATTCTGCCATGTAAAGTAGCTTAAACTGTGTCCCTGGAGAATAGTATCACACAAAGATAGTGTGATACTTTGTTTTCATCAACCAGAGACAATTTTAAAACATTAGAAATTTAGGGAAGGATGAATTGATTTATTTGTATTTGGGGGAAAAAAAGAAATCCTCATTAGAAATCGAGCTTTCTGGCATCTACAGTGGAAGCATTATGTACTGAGCAGTGGTACTCCTGGCCAGTATTTTCACAACTGACTATTATTTTATCTGATTGTTGCATAATAGATTTCAATTGAAAAGCAGGCAAGACTGTGTTTTGTTCAATTTAGGTGGCTTATTATGCATATGAATATATCTGAAAAATGTTGGAAAAGGAGGCATGTTTATCAGGGTGCAATCTGAGAATATCAGGAAAGAAGGCTTTTACATAAATTTCAGTGAAATTTTCAACCTCTTTTAAAAATCATAATCAATAACAGAAGAACTTCAAAATGTTTGTTCTGGTCAAAAAGTTCAAATATAATTTCAAATATAATGAAGCTTAGGTTTCTATTAACTTAATAAGTTACTATCAACAGCAGGCAATGATACAGTTGGTTTCAGTGTTCAATGCCAAAAGGAAGACTCTGCTCTTACTCTTAGTACACCAAGCATTTTACATGATCCCCTCCCCCATGAGCAATACTGCCTCATTAGGACAATTTTTCTATTATATGTTTAATTACCTTTTTGCAAGAGTAGCAGTGGTGAGCAAATTGCTTCTCAAAACAGGGCACACAGTAGTTCTCATTATCTTTGGTGATCAATGGTTTTGTTCCCAATGGTTGCAGGCAATACTGGCAAACAAAACAGGATTCATGCCAGGAACTTCCCTTAAATTCCATTTTACGGGAACCTGTAAAAACACAGGGTGAACAATCTCCCCAGACATAGCCTTGTAACATAAGTTTTAAATGATGGAATATTCTTGTTTTTAATCTTCTATCTCAGTACTGGATTACCCGAAAGAGCACTTACCCTCAATTTAATGGCATTTCTAAGTATATACTTGAAATTTCAAGAACACTTCCAATGCCATACGATCACCTGGCAAAAGATGTGCTAAATTGCCTGAGCTGTGATTTTTAGAGTCTGTCCTTATATGAATCTCTTAAGGCTACTTCTCTGTGACATGCTTCAGTTGCTCAGAGTTTCTTTCAGGACAGCCAGCTCAGAAATAATGTTCAGGTACACAGCGCTTTCATAAATATTAATTTGTTGGATGTTCAGTACATCCCTTAATGATGTTTAAAGTCTTTTGTCTTCTTTAAACTAAGGATTCTTCACTTATAAATGCATTATTTATCTCATTCAGCTTAAGCTTAAGCTGGTAAATTTTTAAAAGCAAATATGCTTTCTGTGACAAAGTTCACTACACTTAGAGCTCATCATTTTTGTCCCAGATCAATAGCTTCTTTTAGCATCTTTAACTAGATGCTTTTGATGCAGTACAAGGACAGAAAGTTTCTCAGTTAAATGTCTGACAGAGACAGAGCTCTTAGCTCTGTGTACAGCTGTTCTGTAGACCTTAATGTAGGTGTGTAAACCTAAGATATACACATACACCTCAGAAAGATTTTTCCAGTGACTCTTCACCATATCTCCCTCCCCTGCTGGTTGCATCAGACTGTAAAGAGAGGTGCCAGGGGCTTTGCCATCCTTTCCAAGTGAAAAAAAGTGAAGTATTGCTGATATAACACATTAATCCCTTAATACCCATTTCCTGGACTGTGGGGCTAGTAGAGAGAGAAACTGCTGGTGGCATTTAAGCATGAAAGGTTTGCAGCTTCATCCTAGTGATCAGGAAGCTGACCTCATTGTCTTTGCCTACTGGTCTTTTCAATGCAGAGCTAGCAAGCTGATGGCAAAGAATGTAATGATTTAGAAACTGGTTGGCATTCCCATGCCACTTCAGTTCTCTCTTTGTGCTATTACTCCCACTATCAGCACTTGCTGCAAGGATTTAGTCTCCTAAACTCTGGAGCAAAAACTGCAAGATGAATATACACCAGAGGATAATAATGCAAACCTGAGCATATTCTGGTACTATTTTCATCACACCTAGTGAGGTGTGCCTATTAGACAACATTTTTTTTTTGGACTATATCAAATTTAAGAAGTATATGCTTCTTAAATTAAACACAACTATATTGCTACAACATGTATTTCCACTAGTACAGCTTTTACCTGTAATGGAAAGGAAATAAACTGTAAAAATACGAATCAATGTTACAGTTTGAACCATAACATCAGAGACCTAGTCTTTATACTAAGTAATTCTGCACAGCCCAGACAATATTGTTTGTATTAAGATCCACTGAAAATTAAAATTCCTGTGTCACTGCCAAATTTACTAATGTGCTTGGCCAAAGTTTCCCAAACTAGTAGTCAGCTGGAATTTGGAGTTAAACACATGATCTGTAAAAAGGTTCAAGCAACCAGAGTAGTTCACTCTTCCAAAAGTTAGGGACCCACTTTTCTAAGCAGCTGTTTCATTTTGTCACATACAGTGCTGTGGCTTTTCTTATATGCCTCTCTTTACTGTTGTGGTAGCAATGAAAGACCTAGAGGATATCCTGAACAGACATAGTCAAAAGCTTAGGAGTTTAGTGGAAAGTGCAGAATTTTCAAGGTTGCTAATGGCAGGAAGTAAGCCGACTGTAAATGCAAATGTATTCTTTTTAGTAAAAATGCTAATAATGATTTGAACACAGAATGTCATGTTTTGGCAATTCAAACAAAAAATATTTCTGAATGAAAGAAATGGTATAAAGAACGTGAGCTCAAGGTCTGGTCAATGTGACAGACAATAATGCAGATGTCTTGTCTAACCTGGCACTCCTGCTAACGGTAGCTTTGTCTGCGTACAGCAGGCTATGCTTCCTAAGATCTGTAACAGAATCAAGGACTCAACATGAACACGTTCTAGTCTATCTTGAACTCTAATATTCTTTATAAGGATCCATAAACACTTTTAGTGCTAAACCAGAGGTATCTGCCTGCTCTCACTTCACTGCCAGGAGGATACTACACACAAAAAAGCAGTCACATGAAAGCTGTTCTGAAAGTCAAGGACATTGTAGCTTGGCTATTCTCAAAGCTGTGGTTATAATTAAAAATGCAGATCCATTTTTCACTGAAGAGTCCCTGTTGTCTTACCAGGCATAATGGTCTTCTGGCAGTGGAAACACTTAGATGAATACTCATCGGAGTAGCATTCAGTACACAGCAAGACCTCATCTTTGGCAGCAAATGGTTTCTCCACCAGCGAGCAACTGCATTTGGCACACTTGAAGCACCGCTCATGCCAGTGACGGCCTTTGTAGGCCAGATCCTTGGAGAAAATAAGCCCATGTTAATAAAGACATTTCTTTACAGTGCTTTTATTCCCCAGCTCCTCCTAGAAATAAAGTGAAAAGGAGAGAAGCATTGCAATGACAACTTGGAGAGTTGACACCAGCAACAAGCGGGAGGTGTGCTCAGAAGTGATGTAAGCACTCAGCATCGCTGTGTCCATATATTTTGTAGATCTCTTGCAGAAGCCATCAGGAGCTTCTTTGGCACAGGCAATTGTCCTTCCTCGTGTAACATGAGAGGTACGTTTTTACTGGAAGAATAGTTTTGTACTTTACAGCTGGCCTTAAGGGAAAGTAAGTGATGAACACTTTGAATGTGAGTAGGGCATCTGACAAGAAGTGCATTCCCTATAGACTTTGAAATAAATCTCATGTATTTTTTATTACTACTTTTTCTTCCAGCCGACAGCAGATATCACTGCAGAAAGATCATATTATTGCCGAAAACAAGCAATTAAAATCTCATTGAGAACATAATGATTCTTAGGAAGATTATTAAAAAATAATTGCTTTTGTTTACACCTAATATAACTCCTCCTAAAAACTTGGTGGAAAAAAAATGTTTATTTAAGACTCAGCAGGCTTAGGGGATGAAAAAGCTGGCAGTGTATGTATGAGACCTCTGCTAAGAATTCAAAAGAAGAGCAAACAGCAGATTTTAGTTTTCCAAGGTTAAAAAAACAAGGGAAAAATGTACCTGTGAAAAAAAAACCCAACACCTTAAAAATAAACTAGACCCTTCCAGGTATCCTTTATAAGAAACACAAAAAGGCATAAACCCAATCTCATTTTTCTCTTTTGTCAGATACCCACACTTGAAAGTGCTAAAACATGAAATTAATAACATTCTCCATTTCAGAAGGTGCTGAGTGCTTATCACTTTCATTCGCTTTAGTTAGTACTTTGAACCTTGTGGAAAGTACAATATTGGCCCAGAGCAGCCTGAGACAAAGACTGGGTGAGAAGGAAAGGAAAAGAGCCAAGCTTTAGCACCTTGGCAGAGTTGGGACAACCAGCTGTAGATCTCTGTGGGCCACTTTTCTATCTGACTCTGGCCTGTTGTACTCCTTTCTTGTTACTCCTGCTTTTTTTCTCCTAGTTTTTCCTTCCATTCAGTCCAAAGATGTGACTTTTTGTTAACAGTCTTTGACATCTGCCACTTAATTAATTGAAATTAGTAAACCCAGAGCACGTGTTCTCCAGGTGACACTGACTGGTGCTTGTGTACAAGTTTGCTTTTGAAAAATGCTCATGAAAGTTTGAGAAGTGTCTTCATTCAAATCAGAATTCTCCTTGGATGATTCTTTTACTGTACCGAGCTGTACTCCATGTGCTTTGAAAACCATGAAATATTTTGGCTGTGGAGGCCTCCCGAGAGGTTTATTTTAATAACTTTCTGACCTTTTATTTCAAAAGAACAAAGGGGAGAAGGTGAACACTACACACTGACCTTGGCAAAACAAAGGCATTTTGATAGGTTTCATCTGGAATTAAAATTCAAAGTTGAGTGTACAGGCTTTAAATTGAAGTATGGGCTACTGGAAACCCTGTCAAAGAGCCTAGAGGAACCCACATTATGAATTAATATTCTAAAAAAGGGGAGAGGTGAAAGGAAAGACAAGCTCAGAAACACTGCCACTAACACGCCATCTGTGAGATGAGCAGGGTAAGTGTGGAATTAAGTTAAAATAAAAAAATACTTCATTTCCAAAAGGCAGGGGGAATAATATACAAATTGCAAACACGGTTTCCCTTCAGCTTGGCATTCTTCATGTCACCAACTAGAATGAAAGTAATTTGTCCAATACTCAAAATATTTTTTGTCAGCGGACTTTGTCTCAGAAATTCCAAGTTTCATTCAACCTGAATTACACCAGCACCCTACCATCCCTCAAGTACCATGCAGTCTCTGCAACCAGTGAGTCACTGGAGGTAAAGGATGGAGTCTGCTTGTGGTCCACCCGTACACCACAGCCTTGCCATGTGTTTGTGGTATACGTATGAGCAGATTTCCTAATCTTTGGTGCCAGAGCTTTCATATTCTGGCAAAATAGCACTGCGTCTCCATGCTGTGCGTGGATGTGCGTGGATGTGCAATTGTTATGCTTAGGTCTCTTAACCAGTAGAAGGCCACACAGAGGGTTGGGTATGGAACGTGCCATTAACAAATTTGTGTATAATTTAGCAATTTGTGTATAATTTAGTGAAGAACAAGAATGAAAGCTGAATCTTTACCTTGGAATCACACTCAATAGGTTGCTTGCACTCTTCACAGGGGCTGGCAAACAGGCTGTCATAACATGAAACACAATAAGCGTTTTCTTCTCTTAATGCATACTTCCTTCCACGAAGAGACTGCAGGCAGTAATGACAGTCTGTGTGATTGCTGGTCATTCTGGCAGGGCTCTCCACAGGATCTGCAAAGGTGGAAAAATCATGTAATTCAGTGGATGACTATTTGCTTTCTCAAATGAAATGTAATGCTGTTGTACCTGTGAAAATTAGGACAGACTTTTCTTGGTCATTTGCAGTGCTGTGGGTTTCTAATGCTGGGCTGTTCCATAATAAAATGGTAGTTTTTAACAGCATGTACTGTGTGTTATCTACATAATGGGGAGCATGCAAGTTGCTTCAGCTTAATCCTTCAGCTTATTCACACTGATAGGTCAAATAAGTGATTGATAGGTCTTCACATTCTCTACATACAGCTACTGGCATTATGAACATTATGTACTGGATTGTGAGGCATGGTTTATCCAGAATCAGGGAATGGAGATTGAAACAATAGTTAAAAAATTAAACCAGCTGCAGAGTTAAAAGGCCAAAGAGAAATGGCAAGCACAGGAATGGCTTTCTCTTGCCATTCCTGTCTTTCTGCTCATTCCTTCCTTTTCAAAGTACCCTCGCCTCTACCTGACTAAGCAGAAGGAATTCAAGGCACTCCAAGTATACGGATACTTTTTGCATAATTCCAGCTGTGCTGCTAACATTTGGTGGCATTATAAGGTAACACAAATACCCCTGGATAGCAAAAGAGCAAACTAAATCATAACTCAAAGAAAGTTTCCCTTGTTGTTATTGGAAAAGATTGCCTTTTCTTATCTATTTCTTTATTATTAGGTTCCATGTTGGCAGTACCAAAATACTGTGAGATAGATAGATTATATTTCTGCACCAGACAAGTGCAGGAAATACCACAAATCTATTGAGAGCCAATTGTACAAATTTCCCATCCTTCAGTTTTCCAGGCTAAAGAGGCTTGTATAAGCATTCAAACCTTAGCTGCTTATAGATCTGTAATGCTGAATGTTTTAAGGATTGTGGACATAAAGACTTATTTCAGTCTTTTTGTGGCTGGCTGGATCATCAGCACTTTGCTAAAATTGGGTCTTGATTCCTGGGAATGAAGGGAGAAGAATCCAGAAAGTTCCCTGTGAAGCAAACCCAGAAACATCTGCTGGACTCATTGGTTTGCACTCTTCATTAAACTCGTTGAGTGTAGTTGCAGCCAGTGCCAGCAATCATAAATTTTAGAGGTCTTGAGAGCAACCAGGGAAGACCTCCTCAAATATTTACATATCAGTGACTCTGGGCAGCTGAAATCTTTGCACTTTGAATAATAGCACAAATTAGTTTACCCTAAATAGGTGCAAAGCCTGAGAGTAAAGAAAAAGAGGAAGAACAAGATTTGAGGGAGTGCTTAACCATCACAGAGCTTACATCTAGTACAATGAGGGTTACTCCCTCATACTTCTTTTTATACACTCATTGTCTGTCTTATACCCATGGTTCAGTTTTGAAAAGGCACTTTGTCTTTTTGTGGGTTTCTGCTTTGTGAGGTGTAATCCAAAAAAATGATAGTTTGAACTATGAGAAAGAACAATTACTGCAGGTCTCTGGTGGCACCAATGCATAAGGTCAGGTATTTATTAATCTGTTCTTGGAGGGATAGTAGTAAGACAGTGGAAAAGGGGCAGGCAGAGAGGCTATAATGCTTATTTCTGAAATAATGATTTGATTATTTGTTACAAGGTATGGAAAACTTGTTCATGTAAATTGAAGATCTTGTGAGTTGATTTATTACATTTCTGACTGCCCTAAATCTTTTTGCTAGACAAGACAGGGGCTAGTAAGGACATCAAATAATCTGTAATTCAGATCAGTGGGAAACACTCGCTTTAAAATATTACAGATGTATTTTATGTGATATTCTTTAACAGGGCTTGAATCTGTGCTTCCATTTCCTTAAGATCAGAGGTCTGAATGCAAAATTAATGAATCAATGTATATGAGTGTCGTGGTTTAAGCTTAGTCATAAATTAGAAAAGCATGTAGCCTGCTCGTTCCCCCCCCACAACCTGTCCTCCCCCCCCTCCCCACACCCAGAGGGATGCGGAGGAGAATCGAAAGAATGCAACTCCCACGGCTTGAGATAAGAACAGTCCAGTAACTAAGGTATAACACAAACCGCTGCTGCTACCACCAATAATAACAATGATCAGGG
>WYDI02029653.1:0-28549 GCA_009867235.2 Psittacus erithacus | reverse complement strand
TTTTTACCCTTTAATCTTTTTTTGGCATCAAATCACAACCTTTTTAAAAAAATTTGAAAAAACCTTTCTCCCCCTTCCCCCCCACCCACCCCAAAGGGAAAAAAAAAAAAAAAAAAGAAAAAGGAAAAATTAATTGAGTAACCTCAAATTACAAATCAATTTGAGGAAATCCCAATCTAGCTTCAGACACTCTGCGAGCAGCTAAAGCTAAATTCATTGAGCAGACAGCTCTAATTAGCACACGGGGCCGGCTCGCACTGACAAGCTCCGCATGGCTTTTTCCATCTCGATGTGCTTGGTCCTGAGCTGTGACACTCATCAATTTGACCCAAAATACATTGAAGGCAAAGCGTCACCGCACTGAGACTGTTTAGGGGCTGAAGGAAGTCAAACTCCAAATTTCTTTGCTGCAACACCTCTGTGCTTCCTTGTCCCAGCCACCCCAGGCTGGTTTCTGACCTCATTCATGCCAGTGCAAAGCTGCAATAACTTCATGTTAGCCACAGGGTTTATTACAAATTGTCCTTGTGTAAAGAGACCCAAATCTGGTTTAAAAAGTTGGCTTCTTTTCCCTCATTCCCGCGCAGAAAACCCTTCTGCAGCAGGAGTCAGTGGGACAACTTTCACCTCTTAACTTAAGGAAAATTGCTCCCAATTCACACCGATGGAAGCAAGGGGCAAGCCTATTTCCTCCATAATAGCAGCATTGCTTTGATGGTGCAGGATTTAGCCCTTCAGATTGAGTGAGGATTGAACTTTTGCTTTGGTAAGGAGCCCAAGAAAAGATGAATGCCAAAGACCCCACTGCAGCAAGGCATGTCCAGTTACTGGAGGAAGGGGATGAAAAGCTCTTTTTTCATCCCAAACCCTCTTTCAGCTTTAACGAAAGATATGACCTCATTCTTTTCCTAAGGCTGTAGAGATATGTGGCGTTTTCCTTGTAGAGAAATGCATTTTTCCTTCGGGAAAGGCTGAAAGACTATTTGGGTAGCGTATTATTTTAGACATATTTTACATTCCTGCTCTGCCTCGGAGAAGGAAGCTGCTTTCTCCCACTTCTGCAACACTCCTTTATTCCCTCGTATCAAACCATGTCTGTTCAAACACATGGGACTAGATCCTTGGCTAATGCGAGCATGAGAATCCATAAAGCCTGATTTACACCTGGAGATTTATACCTCCATCACGACTTTCTGAGTTTTTTTCTATAATATTCATCATAAACCCCATCCTTTCTCAAGCTTTTTATCCTTTTTTAATCTGATGCCTTCCAGCAGAAGACATTTTCTGATATCTCCATTGTATCAGCTTGCTGATACCTGGAGCCCAAATCACATTTAGCTCTGTTTGCATGGTGCGTGGCAATGAACTGGGAAAACACAGGTAATACTGTCACAGTCTCATACTTCATTGCTGTACAGAGAGCTTGAAATCTTCCCACTTTATTGAAAACATCATTGTAGTGGAGGTGGCTATTGCTGTTTCTGATTGAAGCATTTAAATGAGGCAAAGTTTGTGGGGAAAAATAGTACTTTTCCTTAGATTAATTGAGATGATTGCATACAGCAGTTAGTCTTTGGGGTCTGCAGTTTTCATATGTGAAGGAAAGCATGAGTCACACCTCGTCTACCTTTCCTCACCATTCCAGGTGTAATAAGAGGTATTCCCCTACCTACAACTGCTGTCCCTGGGAAGTTGTGCTGGGGTTACTACTGCAAGTTGGTTGCAATCAGACAGCTGGGATGAATTCCCCAAGCGTGGACACGGGCAATGCAAATGTCACACCTAAGCCTGTCACTCTGACCGCCCTTACAGCCATGGAGGGATGTGGCTGCTTCTAGGAGGTGGGTGAAGCCCCTACCCAAAAGCATCTCAGGGAGGTGACTCCTCAGAAATACTGTTTTCAGTCCAGCAACTGGGAATGCTTCAGTTGACGGGCTCCCCTGCAAATGTCCTGGTTGAAGGGGTGAGTTCCATCCACAGTCTCCCCTCGCCCTTGTGAAGGGGTTGGGAAGACACACAGGAGTCAGTGTGTCCATCCTGTGGTTGCTCCTACAGCTCCCAAGGAAGCCACCTGCACTCAAACCTGCCCTTACAAGCCAGGTAAAGCTCCAGCAATTTCAGGATGGGGTTCAAGCAAGCAGTAATGGCTTGTGGAGCCATCATTTACTTTTTCTTACCCAGGAAAAGTTGTATCATTTCCACAGAGAACCACCAGCTTTCTGTCGACCCCATATCTCTCAGAGGTACATGCTATTTTTCCATTCCCCAGACACCGTTGCAATCATTTCTGCCCAGATTTATTTCATTTCAGTAATGTCTCTTGGGTTTCATCTCTATTAAATCATTTGGACATTAGAAAGTGGGATTCACCCCACTTAGCTGTAGCTCTCTCCCGTATGTGTCTCCATGTGGGCTTGTCACCCTGGTGGAGGCACAGGGTCACTGAAGAGAAACAAGTCTTTTTGGTATCAACTCAGAAACCTACAGGGAAAGGAGCATCACTGCAAACTTCATGCTACTGAGAAGACAGCCTGCGGCAACAGATTCTGGTGTATATACATGTGATGAGATTTATCCCAGCTCAAGTATTTAACTTTCTATTTTGGGTATTTTATTCCTCTATAATTTTTGGAGTGAGAATTGTAAACCCAAGTTAATCAAGTGCCTATAAATCCTGGAAACAGCTGTATGAAGTAGAGGAGACACTAAATTCAGGCTATTCCAGAAACTTTCTGTGTTGTGCCTGGATATACTACCCTACTGGCCTCCTTTGAGTTGAATTATGGGAGAACATTCCCAGCTTTCATTTCCTAAAAGCCATGTTTTGGTGAGAACAATGCAAAAATAAATGATGGCCCTCAAATGTAAACAAGCAGGAATCAACCTCAGACATGGGAGTGCACAAGCTCCTTTGCTACATTAACCTTGTGTCTGAAATGTGCTCATCAATAAGGCATGTTTTGGAGATAGGAAAGAATGAAGCCGGATGTTATTCCTTTTGGAAATAAGGGCAGAGGGGAGAGGATTTTACCTGTTTAGAAAGAAGACGACCCTGACATTCCTATATATATTGCAATGTCTTTTCAAAGAAGTCATGTTACTGGGTGGTCTGACTTGTATTCCCTGTGTTGGCATATACTGCATTTGGCTCCAACAGCAACAGTGGAATTGCTGGGGGATGGGCCTTTTTTTAAGATAATTTCTTTTTCAAATATTTTTGAAGTGTGGCTTCTATTAAACTGGGTAATAATTAGATAGTGAAAGTGCTCCTGTCTAATGCTTAGATTATTACAAGTGCCTGAGGCAATTCTTCAAGGTTTATAACAGACATAGAAATCAATGTTTAATGTCAGAAGTGATCCTGGAAGGTGTTTATTGAGAGTTATTTTTTAATATGAAGTGTAAAGATTAGAGAAATGCTTTTATTCTTAGTTTTACTTCTAGTGGTTACTGAGGGAAAAGTGTGGTATCATCAGGGAAAAGTATTATCATAAAAGCTGGTGTCAAATCTTCTTTAAAGATTCTTGATCTAAAATACTGGCTAAAACCAGAGCAAGTCAGTATATTTAAAGTCAATATTCCCCTGGTTACTCTTATATTACACTCATTCTTACAGCTGCTATAAACTTTCATCAGCGAAGCTTCATTACTTGAGCCCTGTGAGAAGCTGGCCTTTCAAGAGAAACTTGCTGCAGGTTTGGGCTTACATCCATTAAAAAAATCTTGTTATACAACCACACAGTATGAAGGCTGTTTTCCTGCTGCTAGAATACACTCAGGAGTAGCTGGGACAGGAAAGCTGCTTCAGCATCCTCTGCCATCCTTCACCTCCCTGTCCCACCTTACACCCTACTCTTCCACACTTCACACTCCTCTTCCAAACTTCACCCTCCTCTTCCTCATTTTGCTGTCTTCAGTCCTCTGCCCTCCCGTTGCATCCTTCACTCTCCTCTTCCACCCTTCACCCTCCCCTTCCATCCCTCTTCCTACTCACCTGAGGCAGAGAAGGGAGGCACTGGACAGGGCATAGGTCCATATCCACATGCTTCACACCATCTCACAGCCTTTCAGCCCCAACCCTACAGCACACAGCACTCTTTCTCCAGGCTCCCCCTCTATATAGTGTCCTTTGCAGCCCCATGATGTTTTCGGGGGATCCTGGGGAGATAACGCAGCCTGCCCTCCTAGTCTTCTCTTTGATCGTGATGTGCATCTGCGTACAAGCTCGGAGGACAGTGTGACTTGGAGAAGGCAGCTCAAGAGCTGGTACACAGCCACTGGGTTCCCCCATAGGCAGCTCCTCTGTACCTATACCACCACGAACACTGCAAACCTCCCTTGGCTATGGCTAAATCTTACATCCTTACCTCGGAAGTGTCTAAGATTATGGAGATCGTGTCTGTCCTGATGCATGCCAGACCATGCTTGTCACGCATCAGGATTGCTTAACTACACCTTTTTGTTTGCCTAAGGTTTTGGTAACTTGAAAACGAGCTATGAAAGTGAACAAGAATATTACAGGATTAATTGGCATATCCTGTGGGTATGAACACAACTAATAATGGGGTCCAGTGGACACTAGTAGGACTTGTATAAAATATCAAACCTACATTTAAAAAGCCATATTGGTCCAGCCCTTGAAACCCACTGTGTTTTAATAGAATCAGTCTAAATTACATCAGGTTAGTGAGAGCAGAATGTGCATTGAGCTGTTCATCCGCCTCGCATTGTGATTCGCAGCAAAATCATAAATGGTGATCTCACTTTGTAGTTGTTTTTTTAAGCTCGCTACACTAAAATATCCTATCTTTCTGGTCTTCAAGCACTTCTGATAATCAATTATAAACACTTTTTTTTTTGGTATGAAATCATAGAATCATGGAATGGTTTGGGTTGGAAGGGACATTAAAGCTCATCCAGCTCCATCCCCCTGCCATGGGCAGGGACACTTTCCACTAGACCAGGACACTCCAAGCCCTGTCCAGCCTGGCCTTGAACACTGCCAGGGATGGGGCAGCCACAGCTTCTCTGGGCAATCTGTGCCAGAGCCTCACAACCCTCACAGGGAAGAGCTTCTGCCTAATATCTAATTTAAATCTACCCTCTTCCAGGTTAAAGCCATTCCCCTTTGTCCTTATCTCTACATATCCTGCAATATTAGTGGGGAAAGTCTGAACGCTAAATGTAATGTCATAACAAATTATTACAGAATAAAAGCTGTATTTTCCCCTAAATTGTGCCAGTGAGGTACTGAAGCCAGTTTGTCTCTCGTGGCACTTTTGTCATAAATCCAACAGTCAATTAGAGCATTTTAAATCTTGCCTGGAGTAACTTCTTGACTTACAGATTTTCCTGCACAGCTGCAGAGAGCTGAATTGGGTTTAAAATTCTCCAGTGAGACTGTGAGAAAGTTCATTTTTGTCAAATATGTCAATCTCCTTTTATGACAGAATTTGGATGCTCAATGTCTTTGACAATCAGGCCATTCATTGTGGAGTTAGATGTCTACCTGTGGATACCAGTGTGTCTGAAGAGCTGGTGTTATTGTTTGCTTCATAGCCAAATCCATCTGTCTCCAAAGTCTTTAGAAGCAAAGACTGATATGTGACTTCAGAATTTGGCTATCTCAAAGGCATCAAATGGGAATGGCAAGCAAGGATTACTGCAAGAGGACAACCCAGGTTCTTCCTATTCAAGGGACCAGGGATGACATATTCCCCAGACAGGCAGTGTTTTCCCCCTGGTCTTTGCGCAGAATCCTCCACAGATGCTTTCAGGAGGCCTTTCTGGTGCTGCTGTTTTGCTCATCACAAGGAATGATATCAGCTGGTAAAAACCCATGGCATTGTCCTGATCTTGTGCTCAGTTCCTTCAAGTATAATTTTTCCTTGTACGTTTCCAAGTTTGCATGTCTACTAACAAGTAGCACTTCCTTTGAGCAGTTTGTCCTCATTTCTGAAGGACAAGGATCAGCAGCCAGTAAGGAGCGATACACGGAGGTCAGTAGACATTAAAGTTTGGTTCAGAGTAGAGTATACCTGTGTTTTTTAGCCCCCTGGTGTGGCATGTAATTTCTCACTATCATTGGATGTTGAACGTGTTTTTCATTACTCCTATGTATGCACAAAACCTATGTTTTTATCTATGCTGATTCCTGCTATTCAATTAGGGAGCAAGGTTTCACAGCATGATAATCTATGTGCATCTTAATGAAGCTGGAGTGGGAAGTGTGGGCTATCCTGTGTAGACTTTGAGCCTTCTTACCTTACCTTCCGCTTTCCTTCTGTGCTTCAAACCATTCCTGCAGTTCTTCTATTGTGCACTGCCAGTGCTGGGGAAGGAGCTGGGGAAGAAGGTGGTGTGATACAGGGAGGTGAACGCATCTGGAGTGCAAGGGCATCAGCTCCGTAGTTCAGATTTGCCACAAAAGCTCAGTTGTAAATTCATGTTTCATTTTGTGAGAAATTAATCCAAGATGTCCAATGCATAGAAGCAATGTTATTTTATAAGTACCTGCTTATTCTGAGAAATTTCCAGTGCTCCGGGAATTCTTGATAGGGTAGATGTGGTGCTTAGGAATGTGGTTTACCGGTGGACTAGGCAGGGTTAGCTTTGCGTTCTGACTTGATGATCTTAGAGGTCTTTTCCGACCTAAGTGATTCTGTGATTCTATGATTATTTTCATGGTATTTATCCTAGAGGTGTAAATGTTGAAACAACAATGTTGGTGTCAATGCGGTAATTTTGAATCTCTCAGAGTGCAAAGAAAAGCCTCAGGATATGAGACAATGATACACACTGAAAAATACCTAAGGAGGGGAAAGTCAATGTGAACATTGTCAGCAACCACTTGAAAAACTCCAACCTGGGCAGGTCTGGGTGATGGGTTCCTACTACTCCCCTTTCTCCTGAGGGACAGGAGAAGAAGGAGGTCTCCTGGAATACAGGACCAAGAGAGACATTAAGGGGACCTGAAGCAGCAATGGTTTGCTTCAACAGCAGAACCACCCTGTGCTTTCTTTGGTGCTTCCTGCCATGTCACGATGGAGACACCCATGCCTGGACACTGGGGACAGGGTAACACCAGCCATCCATCCCCTTGTCAAGCAAGATGTGACATACAGGAGAATGGAGGTCCACCTCTGATGTCTCCTCTTGCCTGTGGCAAGTCATGTTGGCCACAACCACCATAGGATTGCTGCCTGCACCCAGCCATGCACGAGCCTGTGCTGCAGCACTTTCTGAAGATGGCAGAAAACTGATGGATCAAAAGTTTAGCCTGGAGGCTGCTGTCAGTTTGCTCAAGCAAATGACTTCATACAGTTCTCAGGGATCGGTGGGATCCACGTGTGCAGGAGGGAAACATAAACAAACAGGAAGGTTTTTCTGCAGAGGAAAGCTGGCTCCTGTCTCCCCACCTCCCAGCTGGGTGTGAATGGGGAAAAGGAAGGGATGTGGGGCTTGGAAGGGAAGCAATGGGGCCCAGTGCTAGGCTGGGGCAAGTAAGCATGAGGGGACCACAAAGGACCCAAAGAAGGGCAGGATTTGCCGCCAAATACTGCAGAGACAGCCCCCTGTATTGCTCAGGCTGCTGAACTGCATTGGTTTCCCTGTATAGGGAATCCTTCTCACTGCGTGGAGAAGGTCATATGTCATCAAAGTTGCTGTCAAACCTCAGTAAGTTACTGCCCCTGAGCCTTCAAATGCACGGACCTGACTTTAGTGAGGGCTGCCTGGAGGATTGATCCTCCGAGCAGAGCTGCAGAGCATCCTCAAGATGCTAGAAGGTCTATTCAGAAAATCTCATGAAGCAACCCACAGCCTCAGATACCTCTGTCCTAACACTGCTGGTTGGTTGTTCAGAAACATTTGGATGTAAATGAAAAACAGCAAAAGATTTGATTTGTCTTCTGCACTGCCCCAGTTTGCCCAGCTCTCAGGCTTAGTATAGTCTTCAGGTCATTCAAATGATGCTGGTGCTTTGTGTAGCCTCCCAGTAGCAATATGTGCTAGAGATGCAGAAGACACACCCAACAACGGCTGAGATGAGGACATGGGGAATGGCCAGGGCCAGGATCATGGGCAAGGTCATGGTGGCGCTTTGGTCCTGGTAGGGTACAAAACCCTGGTTTCTGCAAAGAACATTGCGATACAGACTTGCTCATTTAGGTTACTGGCTGCTTGCTCTGCAGAAGGTGACAGTGGACTGACAGCAGCAGGTCACAGCCTCATAGGTAGCTCAGTCACTTCACCTTTGAAAGCACAACAACAATGTTGGAAACAACGTTAGCTCCTCGAAACTAAGCTCCACGTGAATATGTGTGTCACCATATTGACTTTCATGGATCTGATTCCTCAGATGAAGAAGGCAGCCTGAGTAGTCTGAACACTGCAGGCTGTGGAGGCTCTCCTATACCTTGCTGTGCAAGCCACAGTTCTGCTCCTGCGGTGTCTTCCAGTGATGCCGCTGTTGGCCAGAAACAAAGTTCAGCCCAGTGTTGGCTAAGAGTGAGGCTGGCTGTGTTTCCTGAGGAAACACAGTCAGGTTTCAGGTCATGTATGTGTCTCTTTGCGCCATGGGCCCCTAGAAAGGCTTGGCGAATGTCTGGTGAATGTCTGGTTCAACCAAGCCATCAGTTGTTCATTCCGCAGGTCAATTTTGTAAGTGATCCACGTGAAGACTTAAGACTTGTACAGGCAGATGCTGGTGCTGGGGTTGATGAATGAGACTGAGAGCAAAGCAAGCCCAATATAATTAAATCTGACATATCTGTATGTATTTACACAGTGCATATATCTATCCATCTAGACATATGTCTTCATAGACAGACACAAGAGCATCTTATTTTGCTGAGCTACACCACCGGGAAAAAGCCAGACCAGAGCCCTAAGTGTTTGCTGAAGTCACGAGAGCCATCTGCAAGGCATCCAGTACCTAGTCATGAGAAACTGTCTGAGCACTTCAAACTAAGACCAAGAGTGTTAAACCAACTGTTTTTAAAAGAACTTATTGCAGTTCAGACAGACACGTTCTCTCTGCCCGGCCATGGGTTTAACAGATACACCAGGGTTACTTATGCCTGAGCTCACCAAGGATAACCTGTAAGTACTGTACGGCAGATTTTCCACTTTCTTGGAGACAAAGCAGAAATCCCAGTTACCGGAACCATTGTCAAAACTTCTCTGCTTTAGGGTTTTATTTGTAACCTCTCAACTCCTTTCCTTGGGAGTCAGGAGCAGGGTAGGACAGAACAGGAGAGGATAGCTGAGAGGCTGCTTTCCCAGGAATGTTGTTTTAATGATGCTCTGTTTATGTGGTGACTCAGAGTAATGTGAAAACTCAGCATTTCTCTTTTTAAATTTCAATCTTGTATTGTGTGGATTTGGTCTAACTTCTGGGTTTTCTTCCTGTGTTTAACAAAAAACAAGTGCTGGTCAGGACTTAAGAGCTCCTGAGAGCAGATGACTTCAGGTATTTCCTTTTGGAAGTTCATATATGACTTTTACAGTTTTGCTGTGCCTCAGAGAAGCTGGGACTGCAGTGGTTTATCCTGGAGTTTGGGAAATAGGAGGGCACAGAAGGGATCAGGACCCAACCCAGCCTCCCGCCCACATCCTCATGAGGAAACAGGCTCTGGTCCTCAGGCAGCCAGCAAGGAGAACACAGTAGAGAACACTGGCAAAATGAAGCTCCTATTTCCACTTGTCCTGGGCTGGTTCTGGAGTCAAGGTCTCACAATTTTCATACTTTCATGGGTGTGGGTGAAAATCCTATGGGGCTATGAGGTGGAGAAAATGCTCCAGTTTTGCTCCTGCCTTCCTTTGGTTCATGGTGGTGAAAGGGAGAGGGCACTTCTCAGCTCAAGTGATGCCCTCAGACCTTGCCTTGACCTCAGTGCCAGGGTTTGGATACTACCATGGGGCTGAGCCCTGGGCAGGGGTCCAGAGAGGGCTCCTTGTCACAGGCTGCCAGGCAGGAGACAGGTGAGAGGGAGCTCTGGCTCCAGGCCTTGATCTGGAGACTTGGCATCCTTAACTCAATTCCAGGTTTGACCTGTAAGGACAAAGAGACCACATGCCTGGCAACGACTGTGCTCTGCCTCTGTGCCAGGCTGCTGGCAGGGAGCTTGTTCTTTTTTGCTTAGGGTTTTATTTTTAGGTAGAGACCAGAGACGCTGGAGACCTGTGGTAGTGCAAGAAGGCACAGGCAGCGCTTTCACTTTCTAGAGCACGGGCAGCATTTGAATATGTGATTTCACAAGAATTTGTCTTGCCTAAAGTTGCACAGATTAAGGCTTTTGGAGCAAATGCTCCTTACTTGCTTGGTTGTGTTGTGAACAAGGTTTTCCCTGACCAGCTGATTGTTGTTGCAGTCATCATCGTCGTCATCATCATTATTCTACTGCCCCATGCAGCCCTGGCACATGCAGGTATCAACCCATCTGATATTTTCTATGCCTAAACCATAGCATATCTCATCTCAATGAGCTCTTAATCCACAGAGCCAGATCTGTGGAAGAAGGGGGATGTTACCTACTTTTCACAATTAAGTTACAGGCAACAGAGACGCTGGTCTTTTACAAGGTCACCTGGCAAGGTCAATGCAGCATTGCTGTTCAGCTAATTAGTTCGATACCCGTGAACTTTAGTTTCATGTCTATGGATCCCTAAGTATATCATCCAAAGGAGTGTAAGCACTTTGTTTTGTGCTAGAGTTCAAGAGGACATCCATCATTTGGAAATGGAATTGCATTAGTTTGGTCTTAATCTGGGCAATGTGTCTCCTTGTCAGCATGGCTGCTCTCTGGAGCAGCAGAGGCTCCAGCAACTCCAGCTGTTGTCATCTGGCTCTTCCCAGATCATTTAAACCTGTTGATTTGCACTTCCCATGCCCAGACCCATTTAGTGGGTGATTGACATCTTGAAGAAGATTTAATGGAACAGGCCCTCTCAGAGACAGTCTTCCTGGGACTTGAATACTTTTCACTCAGCTTCAGGGAGCACATGTCAAAAAGGTTATGAGCAAATTTCCCACTCCATAAACCTGACAAGTGACCGATACCGCTCAGTTCATTCTCATTAGTGTTAGGAAAACACCATGGATATCGCCTGAATATTTCTGGTGTCTGCTTGCTAAGCAATAGCCACACTGCTATTGCACCCCTCTTTCTCAGAACAAGGAATCTGATTTATTAGGTGGTAATTCGGTCTGTTCACTAACCTCACAGGGAGGTGGATAAATATCAGGGCCATGAATGCACAACAGGGGAGGGTCCTCATGCAGAGTGTCTGTGGCACTGGTCTTTGAAATGCCTTTGCTATATAGTAGCAGCTGCTCTTTAAAACCTGCTCCCCAGCAACACCAGCACCAAACACAAGGAAGTCTTGTCAAACTAATGCTTGAACACCATTTCACATTTTAGTCATTGAAACATTCCAGAATTGCTCCGCAGGTTTGGTGTGATTATGTCAGGATTTCACTCATAAAGAGCTTATGAGACTCAACAAGAACAAGTGCAAGGTCCTGCTTCTTGGTCAGAACAGTACCTGGTATCAGTACAGACTGGGAGATTAATGGATTGAGAGCTGCCCTGCAGAGAAGCTCCTGGCTGAAAAATTGGACATGAGCCAGCACTGTAAGCTCTCAGCCTAGAAAGCCAACTGTATCCTGGGCTGTATTACAAGAAACATGACCAGCAGGTCGAAGGAGGTGATTCTCCCCTTCTTTTCTGCTTTCATGAGAACCCACCTGGAGTATTGCATCCAGCTCTGGAGTCCACTGTACCACAAAGACTGGGACCTGCTAGAACAGATCCAGAGGAGGGCCATGAAAATGGTCAGAGGGATGGAACACCTCTCCTTTGGACAAAGGCTGAGAGAGTTGGGGTGGTTCAGCCTGGAGAAGAAAAGGCTCTAGGGAGACCTTATTGTAACCTTTCAATATGTGAAGGGGCTTATAAGAAAGATCTAGAGAGACTTTTTATCAAGGCCTGTGGTGACAGAACAAGGTGCAATGGTTTTAAACTGGAAGAGGGTAAGTTTAGATTAGACATGAGGAAGAAATTTTTTATGCTGGCAGTGGTGGTGCCCTGGCACAGGTTGCCCAGAGAAGCTGTGGCTGCCCCATCCCTGGCAGTGTTCAAGGCCAGGTTGGATAGGGCTTGGAGCAACCTGGTCTAGTGGAAGGTGTCCCTGCCTGTGGCAAGGGTTTGGAGCTGGATGAGCTTTAATGTCCCTTCCAACCCAAACCATTCTGTGATTCTATGAATTTAATAAACTAACCAAGGATACTGATCAGTCAGTCCCAAATCTACTTGCCTGGTGCCCAGAAGTGTGGCTGGGACTGAGCTGAGGGCCCCCACCTGGAAGAACAGACAGATGCTCTGTGCTGGTGGGCACTTTCAGTGCTTTCCGACCCACATTGCTTTGTCTTTCCTTGAGAGTTAATCTCTTTTATGAAAATTGACATTGAAATGCCTCCCTTATACAACAGATTATTGTTGTAATTAGCTACAGGATAAATAAAACTGTATTGAGTATTACATTAGACTCTCATTTATTCTGTCAGTGAAGCATATTTTTCCCCTATTGCTCCTCCCAAATCATCATGAGGCTTTTGTAAAGAGAATATTTGTTCAAAAAGCTGTTGGCAATTGCTCTTGAAAAGATTCTTGGAGTTACTTAATACTGTGAAAGGGCAAAATTAAATGCTATTTAAATGTATTTTCATGCTACATTAGAATAATGAAACTTCTGCTTAATACTCTGACAATGAAACCAGGGACAACTCACTTTACCCAGGTAAACTGTGCAGACTAGAAGCAGCTCCTTAAACATGAGGAATAGAGGTTAGCAGTAGATGTATTGCTTTTAATACTTTAGATGGTTGTTTGCTTAATTTTTATTTTTTTTTAATCATCCTAGTCTGTTTCACTTGAAAACTAACTTTTAATGTGTCACAAGATGGGGGAAAAAGGAATCCTTGATGGGAATCAGGCAGCTCTTGGCTCCCAGTGGAAAAAGAGGCTGGTTACAGGTTAAGGGAGCCCAGCACAGCATGAAGAGCACTTTGTATCCAGCAAAGAGAAGTGACATTCTTTGGTCATCATCAAGGAGAGAGAAGATACATACCACAGTTTTGTTGTACAGCATCCTTGGACTCCCCTGAAGTGCCAGCACTGCTGCACTGTGGCCCCTGCCCACTGTATCTCCCATCATCCCAACTCCTGATATCATCTAAAAATCACAAGCCCTTTGCTGCGTGTAGCTGCTGTGATCAGCATCCTCTTGTCTATCTGATTTTATTTTCTCCTCTTTTGAGAGGGGGTTTTGAACAAACCCTTTTCACTGTGAAAAACCATTAGTTCAGGTAATGCTATGGCTCTGAATAGAAAGCCGTAGAGCTTGCTAGAGATCAAAGCTGATATTTTCTCTGTGGCATGTACCTTAGTGCTTCCGGATTTTGCAGCTCTGGAGCAGCGTGTGGCCAGGCTCGCCATATGTGCTGCGGTACCCACGCACCGAGCCACTCTGCTCCGCGCAGCCCTGCCCCTGCGCCTCCTCGCTACTGCAGGCTGGAAGAGAGATGGAGAATCACTTCATTGTTGTCTTGTGCTTCTTAATCATAAGCATGTGAAAATGAGAACTCAGTTCCTCCTCCTCAAACCTACCAATACACAATGTCCTCTCAAGGTTAAGTTTGGCAATGTGAGATTCTCAGATTGATGGTATTTGTCCTTCCATGATTCACTCCCTAAACTTCCTTGTCCTATTGCTACATAAAATAGCTTGCAGTTGCAAGAAAATAAATAGGGTTATAAAACCCAAATGTGCAAGGAAGAAAACAGGAGAGAAGTGGCAGTGCTTTCCAGCAGGGGTAAATACAAATAGGTACAGTGACAGACAGGAACCCCAGCAGCACAGGACAGAGGTATCCCACAGGCATGTATGGTCAAGCATAAATGCTAACCCTCATCTTGAATGATGTGTTATATTTATATCTATATCTATATCTAATCTCTGTATCATCTATATCTATCATCTATATGAATCTCATGGCTTGTGCTGATAGTTTTTGCATATATACATGTATTCATGTATATATGTTCATATATTTATTCATATATATTCATATATGCATGTATATATACATTCACATGTATATGCATGTATATACACACACATATATGTATACATATACATATATGTATGTATATATACATATATACCTTCTCTCTCCTTGATGATGTCCAAAGAACCTCACTTCTCTTCACTGGACATAGTCCATCCCCAGTGCTCCATGCTGGGACCCCTGAATCTGTGACCAGACTCCTTCCCCACTGGTAGCCAAAAGCTGCCCTGATTTCCATCAAGGAATCCTCTTTCCCCTGTCTTGTGACACATTAAAAGTCAGTTTTCAAGCAAGGCAGACTATAATAATTAAAAAAAAAAATAATTAAAAACCAGAACAACCAACCATCTAAAATATTAAAATAAATATATTTACTGATATAAATATACACAGACATATATATATTCACATATACACACACACACATATATAGAGATATAAAACACCAGCCCAAACCACAACCCTGCATTATATGACAGAGCCTCTTGCCTGACTTAGCACTAAACAACCATCCTGATTATCATTTCACATTTCAGAGCACCTAACCTCACATCAGATGTGCATTTTCCTGTTGTACAGCTCACCTGAGGCTACGTAAACCTCAGTGAGCTGCCGCTGCCTGTCTCAGCAATGGGAATATAACTTAATGATTCGCCCCTCGCCTGGACCAACATGTCAGCCCCTCCTGAATGCACAACTTGTTTAACCTCTCAGGAATAGGAGCTGCCCTGACACCTAACATGTCACATCAGCTACCAGGATGCAAGAGAGAGATCTGGCTGCCCCATCTCCATAAATCCTTGATCTCTTTAGCAGGGCTGTCACTTCTCCCTGCAGAGATTATAATTTTGGGTTTGCTTTGAGCTGGCTGCAGTACACCTTGGGTTTGATATCTTCATCGGAAGTCAGAGTCTTTTTGCCAGCCCTACCTGGCAGCATGGTGTGCTATGACTGCTCCCATTGATGCTGCAAGATGTCCAGCCAAGGACTTCAAACCCTTTGCAAATGCTTTTTAATGGAGCCTTGTAGCAGAGGTATAAAGAAAACAGGCATTTTTATATGCCCACACAGACAGAGGTATCCACTGGCTGAAGCCATCCCTTAAACATACACCACTGAAAAGGCTCAAGCAGGATGTAGCAGTCCTCACGTCCTGTCCCGGCCATTAGAAAACACTTTCTTTTAGTCAAATCAACACCTCTATAGCAGCAAAGTGACCATGAGTAATAGCATTAAACCTTCAAGATCAGTGCTGCTGTTCTGAATGCAGCAGGCAACAAGGGCAACTCACTGCTGCCCATCCACCTCCACATCATGTGGAAAAATACCCTGGCCTGGGAAGATCCCGCTTTCCATACTGGGAAATGCCACCTATCACAAGAACTTTTTTCCCCTCTTTTCACCCATCCATCTTTCATTTCCATGGAAATGTGGCCAGAAAATCAGCTGGCCAGAGGCAGCCAGGGAGCAGGGAAACCCCTGGGGAGGTTTCCAGAACTGAAAACTACAAGGGGTAATTTGCAAAACATAGGCTTTTTGTTGCTGTGAGGCTCCCAGGTCTCTCTGAATGTTTAAATGCATATAAAAGATGAATATGTTTCCTATACGTAGTAATGAGCATATAGTTTAACAGCTAGGTTCCCACTTGAACATAGGTAATGCTTTGGAGGGTCAGGTGGGGATGCTGATATACGGCCTTGTCCCCTGGGCCAGGGGCAGACTTTGGGGTTTTGCGGTAAAAGTAGCACCAAGATGGTCCCTGCTTTTGGCTTGAGACCTCTGGAGCAGCTCAGGACCATCTCCCAGGCCAGGGAATGATGCCTGTGCCATCCATGGACATGGTATGGGGGGCTGCCACATGCTGGAACTCAGCTCTGTCCATGAAACAGCACCAAAGGACCCTATGTCTACCATTCAGTCTGGTGTGCAAGGACTGAGCCATTACTAGTTCCAAGAGGTTATCCCACAAAACTGCTGGTTTCCATGGCACATAAGCATGTGCACTGGGAGATCCCTACAGTGAGAGATACATGGCATAAATAGGTGCATCCAAGAATTAACACAAACAGCAGAAGAGGTTAGAGCTTAAAAAACTAAAAATTAAAAGTATTTCAAATATTTTTAGTGGCACAAAGCGCTGGTAGGTACAGCTATGGACCGTCCTTGGAAACCAGAAACCACCTTCCATCCTTCAGAAGGCATTGAGCCCCAGCCAGGTGAACCATCATTCACCTGGATACTCAGGTGAGCAAGGCTGAGAAAACCTTAGCACCTAGATGGATGCTGTTGCCAAGCTTCCTGTCCTGTGTTTGACTCAGGAATCCAATTATAGCATTTTTAAATCCCTGAATCTTGTGCTCTTTCTCCTGTGCACATCTCTTCTCCAGTCCCGATCAATATTTCCAAGCCTCTTACTAGGAAGCAAACCACAACTGTGCAGCAGGATTTGCCCTCATAGCATCGAAGCAAAGCTCTTCCTGACGCTACTCATGAGCTGTGCTCATCACTCGGGGCCTGCCGTGCTGCCAATCAAGTAAAATCATTGGAGATGTGGATGGGTCAGTCCACCTTTTCTTTGATAGAAAATTGAAACTAGGAGTCGCACCTGGACGAGAAACCCTTCGTGCCAGGCAGGCAGCAGCGTGTGCTCCCTCTGCCGTTGCTGCCGCAGCAGTGAAGGGCTCTGCGAGGCCGGAATGCACAGCCCGGGGAAGGAAGGTCTAGCCGAGGATCTTGTTTCCTCCATTAAAACAGCAGGTTTAAGAGCTGATGAAGATGCTCGCTGCCTGGGCAGCGGCATTAGGCTGCAATGCTCCTGGCAAGCAGAAAAAGGTAAGATGGAGGAGCTGGCTGTCAGCTGTAGGGGGAAAAAAGTGATTTGGTGATTACCCTGGAACTCCTTAGTCATGTCAAATCTGTGTTTCAGAGCAAAATCTGGGCTTTCAAAGTACAGGTATTTGGAAACGAGCAAGACTGGGAGATGTCTATATAGAGGGAAGTTTTATTCTGGAGTCTTTGCAATGCGCATGCCAACTTGTATCAGTATTGCTGCTTGTCTTAAGATCAGTAAGAAGTCAGCTGGAGGAAGGTGGTAAATTTTATCTCCCTTAGTTCTCTTGCAGCATCAGCCCAGCCCACCTTGACTAACCCTGTTCTCTCATACCAAACGTTGTGTGAAAGGGGCAAATCTGTCACAAGCTCTAGGACATGTTTAAGATGGAAACAGAAGCCCAAATACAAACCTGCCCCTCCCACTGCCTCCAGGAATCATCTCAGAGAGGTGCCCATCCTGAAAACAGGCAGGCTGAGCACTGCTTTTTAATGCAGATAATACAGGTGCAGGTAAATGGTGCTTGTATTTTCTGTGTGCAACAGTAAAGTGTGTCAGCACAGGAGGAATATCCCCAATTGCTTCTGGGCTGCATATTTAAGACAACCCATTTACCATATCTTTAATTCAAAATGTCTTCATATTGGGGCTGTGTCAAAAGTGCCAGTGGCCATCTTCACTTCCCTAGCCAGACAGGCTGTGCAGGCAACATTTCTCCTTGTGGATGAGGTGATGGAGAGGACATAAGTTCCTGCAAAGCCCCCCCATGCCTTCAGGGCCAATCCCATCAGAAAGGACCCAGAGGACAATGGCTGGGGACATACGTGCATGTTTTCTCAAAGTGGGGAGGATGGCAAAATTGGCAAGGGACCAGTGGGAAGTATTTGTAAACACTTTGTAAATGATCCAATTTTCCTGAGCATCTGTTCATGGCTCACTTGCCAACTTCATGGATCCGATGCTGGTTGCTCAAATGGCAAAGGCTGAAAAAGCCCCAGACTTGCTGTTACTTCCATTTCATCACTGAAAGCAACTGATTTGCAAAAGCTTTGCTCTGAAGATAAAGACTCCTCAAAATATCCAGACCCGTCATCATGAAGGTGCTTGCATTATCACTGTATTGTGTCTTGAAGCAAGGTGCTCCAGCCCACAGTCACTTTCAGCTGGCCTTTCATCAACATTGTTTGCTATGGAGAGGGATGACTGCTTTTCTCTGAGAAAGATGCCTGCAGCAGTTTAAGGTTGTGCTTTTACTGTGCTGGAGCTAGAGCTAACTGTGACTAAAACCTAGTTTGGTCCTAGATATGCCAACAGCAGTGGAAATCAGTGTTTTCTGTAGGGAGCTAAACATTACTGGGAGCATGACATAGTTTCTAGGTCTTTGGATAAAGATCTAGCTCAGGAATTGGCAGCAGCCTGTCAAGATGAAATGATCTCATGCAATTTCTGATTTCTGTGCCCTGATCTGTCCTTTCCCATTGAAAGTCATCAGCTCCTCTAAAAAATGCAATTGAGAGTTTCTCCTTTATGGAAAACCTGGAAGGAAAGCACAAGACATCAGTCCTCACAGACCTGAGCAAACAGTGACAATACGGTAAGATATTTAGTGCTATGGTCCAGCTACGTCTTCATCTTCTTTATTTTTTTTTTTTTGTTTTTTCAGATTGGCTAGGAATCACAGGAACAGGTCTCCATTTCCAGCATATATTGGTTCCCTCTATGGATAGCCTGGACCTGAGGAAATTATTTGGAGAAAAGACTGGAGAAGAAGGAGAGATGCAGCGTTTCTTCATCCCATGTTGGTTCATTCTCCCAAAAAGCACAAGGTGTTGCCTGTTTCCTACCTGGGAATTTCACCTGCTAACTCCTCCTCACTGAAGGATGTTAGAGTTGCCTTTGATCCCCACTTTTCTCTCCCTCCAGTAAACTGATACTTATGTGGAAAGCGAGCCCAGACATTGTGCTGGGGTCAGCAACACTGTGCATCTGCTGGGGTTTAGCTAGTCAGGCACTTCCATTGCTGCCCATTATGCTGCGCTTTCACACCTTGGCCTGGGGTTTTCAGAGGTGATATATTTTTTCAGGCAGAGCTGACCCCATTCATGACTTCTCATCTGTTTGTTCTTGTGTTAATAATTAGAGCAGTCAGAGGCTGGGGAGCACGCCTGGCAAGCCCACTCTCTGGGAAGCTAAACTCTCCTGCCTCAGGGATGGTTTCATCAGCCAAAGGAAAAATTGCCACAAAATGAAAGAAGAAAGTGGAAGGAAAAGGCCAGCAGCCCTTAGGTGGGCTGTATCTGTCACAAGGTCAAAATGTCACTCCATGCAGTTCCTGATACAAAGAAGGAATATAACATCTCCATTAGGAAAAAAAGACACAGAAAAGGTGTGGAGGGAAGAAATTACAGTATGTTGGGTCAACAATAAAGGGCCTGGTGATAAAAATAGGTTTTAGAGGTTCTGACTCCACTCTCCTACATCACCATCATCAGGGGTCGTTTTCCTGGATTTAACAGGATGATGTAGTTGAATCAAGAGAGAAAATCTGTCCCTAACTGGATTACGCGGAAAACTCCACATGGGTTTGGGATCTTTTTTTCCCGTGCAGGTTCCTCTGTAAATTAGTTTAAAAGCTCATCCAGACCTCAGCCTGGCTTTGTATCAATGAGTTCATGGTTTCATGGATCACTTTTGGGATTTGTGGGCTCACTGGGTGTGCTCCTTGCTGGGGGGATGCTCCAAGGGAATTAATTACAGCATTGCCATCTTGTTCCCTACACTAGGGAGAGGTGGTGGACTAGGAAAACTGAGTTTAATTTATACTTTTCCTGGTTGCTTTTTTGTTCTATCACCTCCTTAGTTTCTTGCTGGGAAAATGGATGTGAGAACATTTGGTTGGTTGGTTGGTTAGAGACCAGGTCATTGCCACAGAAGAGCAGCAGTTTGTCACCTCACCTGCTAAAAATCCCCAGATCAAACTTCCTCATCTAGAAATAACACTCATTTCAAGCATGTAACTCATTGCTGGCAGGGTGTGTGTGATGGAACAAACTCTGACTCAGCATTGGAAGAGGGGCTTGTAGGAGAAAGGATGTTCATCTCCTGAGAACTCTGCAGTCAGTGCCCACTGCTCCCACACCTGCATGAGCAAGTAAAGCAACCCCTGGAAAAAAGAAAAACCCCAGGATTTCTGGCCTCTCATCTTTCTATGGCTCGCAGGTCTGTCAGCCACTGAACCCAGAAATGCAATTTCCAAGGAGCCACCAGAGTGTTGCAGTCAAGAAAACCTCATGATCACAACCTGTCTTGAACCAAGAGGGAACAGCTATTCCTATTCCTAAATGAATTGCTCAGAGTCCCCGTATGTTGCTGTCCTGAAACATGACTGACACCAAGATGGAAATAACCCCTTTCTACACATGATCCAGCACAAACCTCATTGCAACATCATTGCAACTGGGTTTTTTTCTTTGGCAAAGCACAGAATCCTGTCCTCAAGGTTCCCCGCAGATTTAGATGGTTGGGGTAGATCTACACCCCCCCAGCTACGGCAATTTCCATAAAAGATTTGAAGCTCTTCTGGCTTGGAAGATGTTTGAGTAATTCTTTCATGCCACGGGTAAGAACGAAAGCCAGTCTTGTGTGTATTGCATATTTCAGGCACTGCAAAGGTTTTCCTTGAGAGTTTGCATTGCTGAAGTTTGGGGAAAAAAAAGATTCACTTTTGTCGTTAACGTACCTTGGGGCCTTTTGGACTTATCAGTGCAATTTTTTTCTTCTAGTTGTCATTAACCTGCCTATAGTTGGTTTTGTGATCTGGATTTAAAACCAATGAAGTCTCAAGTGAAAAGCCTGGGTTAATTTTCTTGGGAGCCTATAGACTCTGCACTCAAGTTCCCAGTAGCATATTATAATGTTGGGAATTAACTGGGATGCTTTTTCTTGTACTCAAGCAAGCAAAGTCTGTACTCAACTCACTGTGTAATAAACCCAGAATGATAGCTACGGGACAAAAGGCAGCACATACCTTCAACCAGCATGGTGAAATAATCTGTAAGCACTTTGGCTGAAAGGAAATGGCCATGTGCATCTAATAGAAAACAAATTGATGTGGTTCTGGTGTTGTGTTATAGAAACAGAGGTAGGAAGAGCCCTTAGATGGGCAGTTTCTGTCCCAGAGAAATAGAAAACACTCATTATTTCCAGGATAAAGCCACACAGATAATTCTGCTGGTGACACACAATGAGTATTACCTGCCTCTGAGTTGAGGTCTGGTTTTAACCTGGTGACTATCAAATCCAACTCACCCTTGGAGCACTCCTGATTTACACCAATGTACAAGAGGGCACAACTTGGCCATGAAAGGAGCCAAAGGGGAGCAGCAAAAGATGCTATATACTGCTACATTGTTAAATTTAGCCTATGATTTTTATTAAAACATTATTCAAGTTTTATGATTCTCTGCTTGCTCAGTGTCATGGCACAGACCAGATGATTTCGTGGCCTTATGTTGGATTATGGACAGTGTGCTTTGATGTATTTTAGGCTAAATGCACTCCATGATAGCAGCTGGAGATATCCCACTAGAAACCTCCTTGCCATCCCAGAAGATAAAGACCAAAGGAAAACAGCTGTGCTGGAGATGCTCTGAGTCCATGCTGTCCCTCATTCCTGTCTCTGGACTCTGCCCTTGTCCAAGAGTACTGGATATAAATAGAGGGGGGTATTAAAGGAGGTTTTGCCCCATGTGAAGGATAGTGATTTATCATACTGCTGACCTTGAGAAAGTCTCCATTTCCTCGATTGTGACTACATCAGAGCACAGACAAATAGCTTCTACAGAGAGTGCAAAGGATTTCCTCTTCTGAAATCCTTACAAAGCCTAGGATATATCAAGGAAACAGCAAGAAGCACACAGAGGAGAGGGACCTTGCCGAATAGGGGGGGAAGGACATCAGTTCATCAGTCTCTGCTTCTCTGGGGACCTGGGGGGATCAGTACTTGGTTGCCAGTGCCCCCAGTGGCTCCTCCCTGGCTCATTGCTGCTGGGTTCCTCGGTGCAGGTGGCCAAGAAAGCCCCCAGCTGCACATCTGCTGCAGTGACACAGTTTAGTCCAGGCTCCTCTGTGCAAGAGGAGACAGGAGAAGTAATTCAGGGGGTTTAATCCATTGATAAAATCACTTAAAGGGATGAAAGCTGTGGGTAGCAGCACTGGGGCACCAGGCTGCAGAGAAGGGCCAGGCTTTGTGAGCATGGCAAGATCTCCTTCCTTCACTCCATTCATCCATCCACCCATCCTCCTTCCCCTCATCTTTCCTTGTCTCTATCCATCCTTCCCTCCATCATTCTCTTTACCTTTCCATCCATTCTTCCTTCAGTCTCCCCTTCCATCTTTCCCTCTCTCCATCCCTGCTTCTCTCCACCTCTCATCCCTCCATTCCTCCCTTCTTTCCTCCCTTCAACCTTATATCCTTCCTGCATCCTTCCATCCCTCCCTCCATCCTCCCTCCCAGCCCTCCTGGGCCTTTTCAGATAGGCTCCCCCATTCAGAGGGGATTTCTCCACGCCAGGCCGATCAGGAGGATTAAAGAGCAATTAAACCCGATAAATTATCTGCCTGAAACATTTTTTCAAAGTGGCCACTGTGCTGGAGCAAAGTCCCTGTCGCTTCATTTCCCTTGTGAAGGGGGATCAGGGCAGATCAAACCCTGGCAACCCGCTGACCTCTGCCTGGACCCCATGACAGCACCGTGGTCCCCTTACTATACCCCATAGCAAAAGGAACCCAGCCTCTCCTCCTCTTTTGGCAGGGCTTTCGCCTTTAGGAAGCATGAAGGATGTCTCCCAGGCTGAGGCAAGCGATGCAGCAACGGGAGCAGCCTGCCTCCTTTAAGGCTAAACAAACAGCCTTCGCCTTCAAAGCTCCCAGAAATGGTTGTCCTAATTTCTCTCCAATTCAGTATTCTGAGGCTGCCTTTGTGAAGGCTCCAGCTGCCTCTCACCTCAAACCCTTTCCGACTTCTGCTCTGTGGCAGCAGTCAGGGCAAGGGATTTTAATGGCAATCATTTGGAGCGTCACCAGCTTAAATAAAACCCAAACCTACACCAGCCCTCAAGGGTGCTCCAAAACACACTGCAGTTTCTAGCTGGGTGCTCTGAGCCAGTGTCCAGTCTTGGGCTATTATATCTGTCCTTCCCTTCTGCTCCTGCACTCAAGGGTCCTTAAGATTTCTGCTTTTATTTTCAGCCCCACACTATTGCTCAACTCAGCTGCCAGCTAGGCCCATCTCCTCTCAGCCCAGTTGATTACCCACTGCCTGCCCTTGGCTGCAGCAGGCCTCCACTCGCTCCCATGGGTTCAGCCCCATGGAGCTACTCCAGATTGTGGGCAATGTAATCAGGAGCAGAATCCAGCTCTCAAGAGACAATCATTGATTTCAATGAGGAAGTCGAACAATCGCACCTCTGGCCCTTGCACAGTGCTGGTTTTCTTTCCCACACCCTCAGCCCATTAATTAGAATAGGAAAAGATGACAAAGGAAAAAAGCTGATGATGTATAGTACCTTATATTATTGGATGCTAATGTGCCATGTTAATTAAATACATCTGCCCAAAACCTCATAAAAACAATATTGCTCCGTGCAGGAGCACAGTGCTGTGTACAGCCTTGCAAACCTGTGGGAAGGAGGGAAAGCAAGGATAAAAATAGTTTCTGATAGATTAATTAATTGAAAATAACTGTGAGGTCAAGGATCAGACTGCTAGGAATATGCTTTTAAAGACACTAAATGTGTTTGATTTCTAGAGCACTGCACAGCTGTACCCTGATTTCATGCCCTTGCTGTAGTTCCCAGTGTGGAAATCCAGCTGTTGCCACCCAAGTCCAGTTATTCACAAAACAGTTTGTCCAAAACTGAGTCACTTAACTCTTCAGATAACACATCATCCTCTTCCGCTCACTCTTCTGCTCCATCAACAGCCTTGGAGCTGTTGGGTCAAAATACCCCTGATTTTATAAGCACAGAATCAGCACATGGAGAAGTTCTGCAAAGACTGTATCCCGTTAAAGATGATGATCCTTACTGCTTGAGCTGATGGACAGCAAAACCATGCCGAAACGCTCACTTAAATAAAGAAACACTTATTTGCTTTGGCCATGTTCTTGCCTCTTCTGCCTTTATTTTCCTTACACGGCCTCACAGATTTATTACCTGGCAGCAACATGCCTGCAAACAGAAAGCTATAAACTAGAAAAGACCTCCAGAAATTTGTATCTCCGCAGACAGTGAAATTCCCCTCATCCTTTCTGCTATATCTCTGCAAGTTACACACAGCATCCTTCAGCCTGAAGGTACCTGAAGGGTCCACATGCTTTTGCAAGGACACGGGAGTTGCCTCTGTGCTGGTCTTTTGCACCACCATCGGTTTTATTCAGACAAAACCCTCATGTGTGGACCTACTTTGTCCCCATTTAGAAAAGGCCTTTGATCATTAGCTGTAGAATCTGTGAACCGGAGGCTGCTCTGTCCTGTGAGGCTCACAGCATAACTTAGCCAGGGGCCAAAGATGGAGCATGGAAGAGATGCCTGGCCAGGAGAGAGCACTCTGCTGCAGAAAGTGGAAAGAGGAAGATGAAATGATTCACCCTAGGACATGAGGAAGCCCATTATGAAATGGATATTTCATCCCTGCACACTTCACCTCTTCCATTTTCTGGCAGAGGTGAAAAATGCAAGACATCCCTTTCCTGGGAGGGTTTGGAGGTATTGGGGGGGGCACACAAATACTTAGGGGCCAAAATAACTTGAAACCAAGCTTTCTGTTCATAGGTATCTGGTATTGGAGAGCCTAGGGTGTGCAGCATCCCTTCCCAGCCAAGCCCATGTATTTCAGCTCATTGTCTTCTTGCTCACACCACCACACAAACTGTTGTACCGAAAAGCCAACATGCTAGCTAACATCACAACACCCTTGTGGGTGAACAGCCAGGGAAACCCACCTCTTTCTCATTTCTGTCACCTGCACTCACATCTCTCCTCTGGTGGTTCTTCATCTTCTTCATCTTCCTCCGCTGGGAAGCTTGTAGAGGGCCCCTTCTTCTCTCTCCATGCCCATGTCCCCTGGCAGAAGCTCACTGAATAACCCAGCCATCATCGCAACACTCCTGTTATTGGACGCAATAATGCTGCTGGGATTATTTCCCTCCTACTATAACTGATTCATTAAATTGATTTTACAGGGAACCACTATTCCTGCTCACAGCATTGTCCGTAGCACACTGGGAGTGTACAGCATGATTTACATTTGTGTTTGCCCACACCAAGGCTGACTGTACCTCCATAAATATTTATAGAAGCAGCATGTATCTACGATACCCAGTCAGTTCTCTGTGACTTGTGAGTGCCAGGCTTTACGGGCTATCCTGTGGTTTTATATAAAACCAGTGATGCAGAAAGGGAAGGGGAAAGGGAAGGACAAGTTCCCAGCCCACAGGGGCCATGTGTTTGCCTGAGTGAGGAGAGTCCACTCCACTGGGAAAAGTCCCAAGGACAGGACAGTTTGCAGATGCTTCATGGCATGTAAGTCCTATAAGTCAGAGAGGCTGTGATCCAGCCCCAGATGAGCACAGAAGCCACCTCTGCCCAAGCTAATGCAGCTCCAGCACCTGCAAGTGGAAGCATGAATGGATTTACTGTCCTCAGGCAGTTGCTGCGGCAGGCAGAGTGTGGAGTAGCATCTCCAACTAGCAGGACCGCAGTTGCTACCAGGTTGCAGGGGGATGTTTACTGAATGACACCAATAAACCCCAAAAACAAATCAGGGCTAATGTCAGTAATGCCTTCAGACAATTTCAATGCACACATTTTGGGAGAGAAGCGGCCTCCCGCACATCTATTCTCGTTCTGTCATCGCACATGCTTACCAAATGTCGAGGACAATGTGGCTGCTGTACTTAGGAGAAGAAAGTGAGAATAGATTTAGGGACTGGGAGCGTCAAGCAGAAGCTGCAGAGCACCAGTGACATGCTACCCAAATGTCACAGAGCCCTGGGGCTGTGGGAAAGGGTGGGAGAGATTGTGTGTGAGCATCCTGTCTGTACAGGCGTGGAGGGACAAAGTGGTTCGCTCAGGGTCATGGCGAGAACATGGCCACCTCACTAGTGTTTGCCTTAAACGCTGTACCATGCAAACACCCTGCATCTTCCTATGCAGCCTGAATAGAAATGTCCCTGCATCCATGTCTTGAGAATGCTGGGGCCTTAGCATAGCTACAGGGTAATTGCGCAATACTGCTTTTGGAACCCTGAATGCGTCAGACAGATCTTTATCCCAGGGGGAAGCACAGACACACCCCACTCTCCTTCCAAATATCCTTCTTTGGGGGCATTTCCCCAGGGCTGCAGAGAAATATCTTAGCCACTCACCCATGCTGGCAGCACCCCAGGAGCAAGGAAAGTATCACCACTGGCACCTTCCCTTTCCATGGTGGGGATCAATTCCTACCAGGGATCTCCTAAGCACAGAATATGGACAGTCTGGGACACAAATGGGTCTAGAGCAAAGAGAGATGCTTGCAGCCCTCTTGGGGATGTTTGCATCCCTCTTAGTGATGGAAAGACATTTTCCATCCGTAGTGGACCTGGGCTGCACCTCCCGCTTCTTGCTGCCCTGTGGATTTGGCCCTGGGCTCCTGCACAGGGCAGGGCTGGGCACAGCCTGGATTTGGAACTGGTGAGGGGAGCAAGCTGTGCTGTCCAGAGGGGTAGAGGAATGGAAAAAGGGGTTGAGCAGGCAGAGGGCATGCAGGGGGGATGCAGCTGCCTTTGTCAGCGCTAACCCCAGAACTCCAGTGTTGTCCTCATGCCTGGGACCAGGGTGCTGCCTGTATAGGAAGACAAAGAGAAGTGTCCCCACATCCCTCATGATGACCGTTACTCAGCAAAAAACACAGACAAGATGTATGGATGGGAAGAGGAGAAGGGAGGTTGGGGGCAATCACTTGCATGGTCCTGTCCCCTTCCATCACTCGGCACAGCTTCCCACAAGTATATGTCAGCAGCCAGACCTGGGGACAGGGCACAGCCATATCAGGGCTTCTCATACCCATCACCCTCTACCTCCTGTGGCCCTCAGTATCCCAGTGTCTGCCTGAGCCAGAGTTCAGAGGGGTCGCTTCCTCCACTGTGATGGTTCCCTGTTGGATGACACTGAGGATGTGAGGTTTGGGGGTTGAAGTAAGGGATTTCACCTCTTGTCATTCACTCCCTTCTCTGACAGCTGAAAGGTGCCTCTGTGGGACCAGGGACCTCCAGGGCCCAGCAGCCTCCTCCAGCCCCAGCCCCCAGCATCGCCCCCTGGCCCCTGCTGCAGCCCTTCTGCCCGGTTTGGGGAGGCTCCGGTGCTGCTTTCCCTGTGAGGTGAAGAGATCGCTCCTTTAATCTTGCCCCTAACCCTGTGACCTTCCTCCCTTAAGGAGCTTTTCCCCTTCATGTCACTGCTTTTTAAAGCCTTCTTTACAAATAAAAGCAATTTCCTTTTGGAACTGTAACTATGACATGGGGAGATGCGCTTTTTTTTTTGGACAATAAAGGGGTAAGAATGGGGGGCCGGCTCCCTTTTGGTGTTTGGATTCAGCCGGGTCTGTTTGTTTAGATACTTTACATAAGATAGTAAACACAAGGCGAGTTAAAAGCTTTAATTAAAAAAGGTGGTGAGCTGGGGAGGGGAGGAAAAGGGGTGGGGGGGGGAAAGCCTTTCAATTTACACAGCGACTTAGCAAAGCAGCCCCAGACGGACAAGATAAATACATCTCTGGAATCCAAGAAACCTAGAGGACAAAGATAATGAATAAGGCAATGTCTACCTATGGAGCGCAACAGCTCGGCGCTCCTGCAGCCCACCCAGTCCCGATATCCCGCAGATGGGCTGGAGCTGGCCCTCGTCACTTTTTGCCTCCTGTGAAAAATCTTCTAGGAGCCAGGCGAGGAAGATCGCGCCCTTTCATTGCCACCGGGCAAACTGGCCTGGAAGTTCCTTGGAAATTTCTTGGGTTTCCCCCGGGCCTGGCGCGGAACTCGCAGGTCCTCCATGGCCTCTGCCTTGTCACCCGGGAGCGCTGGAGCGATGTGGCGGAGCAGAGCGGGCGCCGGGCTCCGACCACAGACCCCTGGCCCCGGTTCCGGCGGGAAGGTTCCGTGGCAAGGCTTCGCGGGCAGCCACGGCCCCGCCTCCCAGCCTCACCTCCCCTCCTCAGACGGGCGCGCAGGGTGCGCTCCTCGCAGGGCCTGCGCTGCTGCCGCCGCCCTGTAGCTGCACCGGCAAACGTGGAGAAATGGTGGTTTGTAATAGTCCGAGGGACTGGCGGGACCAGGGAGAGGGGAGAACGGCGTGAAAGGGGAAAGGGAAGGGAGGATGAACGTAAAAGAAAGAAAAAGAAAAAAAAAAAAGAAAAAGAAAAAGAAAAAGAAGAAAAAAGAAAGAAAAAGGAAAAGGAAAAGAAGAAAGGAAGAGGAAGAGGAAGAGGAAGGGGAAAGAAGAGAAGAGAAGGGAAGGGAAGGGAAGGGAAGGGAAGGGAAGGGAAGA
>WYDI02029652.1:32517-43970 GCA_009867235.2 Psittacus erithacus | reverse complement strand
GGCAACCCATTCCAGTGCCTCACCACCCTTACAGTAAAGAACTTCTTCCTTATATTCAATCTAAACTTCCCCTGTTTCAGTTTTAACCTGTTACCTCCTTGTCCTATCACAACAGTCCCTAATGATACTTATTAATTCTTAATTAAAAGAAGATTAAATAATAGGTGCTAAATATTAAATGGTGTAAAGCCCACTACAAATCTAACCAATTGGTAAGGTTATTAAAAACGTTAGTAAATTGTATAAAGAATGCAGATATATACAGCCTCCCAACCTGTTGGATTGTAAATCTTGATTAATCCTATTAACTCAACTACTCATCACTATGGACCCTCTATATGAAGTCTACACAATCTCTGAGATCCTGAAAAGTCAGGATGATGAGGCAAACTGAGTACATCTTCCCTCCTCCTGCTTGACCTGTATAAACTTCTCATTAACCTAGAAGGAGTATTTTTTATTTTAACTTAAATACAATTTTCCATTTCTTCTTTCTGCTGATTCCATTTCTGGCACAGTCATCACCTCTTGGCAAAGCACCAAGCAATTTCCTTCTGAAATCCCTTCTGAATCCCTACCCCCAGAAGCTGTTTTTCTTTGCATTTCCAACCTGTACTTGGACATCAGCAGCTCCTGTCTCTGATCTGCTCGTTAAAACCTGAAAAACAAGGCTTTCCCAAGAGCAGCATTCCCTTATTGCCCAGGGATTTTCTTTCTCTCTGCTTTCTCTCAGCCTTGTTCTGCCACCTTTTTGATCAAAGTTTAAGTATCACAAGGCTGGGGCATGAGGCAGGGGTTGCACCAAGAGAGGAATAGCTCCTTCTCCAGACAAGGCAAATGGAAACTACAAAATTCAACTGCTTCCATGCTGGAAGCCCTCAATAGCTCCACTTCTTCCCATGGTGGATGAAGCACATTTGTGGCAAGCAGGAGTGTCTGCCAAGAGCGTGGTAGGAGGCATCTGACTTGTTGCAGGGCTTCACTAGCTTTCAGTCCTTGCTTACTATATCTGTACAAGCACCTTGACCTCAAATGGGAAGAAAACTGCCCATCATTTCACCCTCACATCAAAATAAGGTAATGCAGCCTCCAAATAAGTCTCACTCTCAATGAAACATTAGAAGATTCCTCCTTCTTGTGCCAATTTCCATAATTTCTTTTGGGTATTAGGCACTGCTGAATTATCCTAGTGATTGCAGGTATGGGATGGTCCCGATTTTCCCTGCTCTCTCACTCACTCATGAAGATAATGTGGTATTTTTTTGTTTGGTTTCACAAATGATCAATGCCATCCTACCTTTAGTTTAAATACATGCTCCCTAATAAATTAAAATAAGAACTGAAAACCAACAATAGTGTCCAATCCAAATTATCCAGAGTTGTCAGAAACTCAAAATTTTCAATGCAAAAAAAAAAATTTATCCTTTTTGGTAATAAGTGTTGACCATTTCCTTGCATAATACTTTTCAAAACAAACTCAAAATCTCAGGTTTTGAAACTTCAGCTCTGTCACCCTTAATTCCAATAGATTCCAATTTCCAATCAGCATTAAAATGAAAAAACGAAACCTCTTTCTTTCTTACAGGAAATGGGAGGAAAATGTAACTAATGAACTTTACGAAGCCAGCTCATTCTGCAACAACCTATTTCAGCTGCTGTAATGAAGCAATAAGAATTAAACTTCTTTAATGGAAAGTAATTTTTAAGAAGGAAAAACATACACAGAGATTAAAACAGGCAAGATAATTGAAAATGCTTGGGTTTAAATTACACTATTAGATTAGCCTGGAGCTTTTTCACTGTTGAGGCAGAGAGCATATTACTCATACTTCTGATTATAAATTTATCTCTTCTGGCTTCAAATCTATTTCGTAAATATTGAAAGCATAATGTAAAGTATTGCTATACAAGTGCACTTTTATATGCCAGGAGTAAGACAAGTTGCTGGTTCATTTATTGCTAATAATATACTTACATAATTATGCATAATACTAAAACCCTCATTATCATTCTACTGAGTCTGTAGCAATATGTATTGCTTAGGATTGCCTTTCAGTAATTAAGTGTCTCTAAATACAGTCATCTTCCTTTTAAATAAACAAGTGAAGAAACAAATGGTAATATTTAATAATCATTTTAGAACAAACAGATGTGAACCCATCTTCAAAGATCCCTCAATACGTCTGAGATCCCACCTGCAAAATTCATCACCTCCTTGGGCAAAGCTGGCTGCATCGGTTAACAGTTGCACTACAGATGGCATACCAACAAGGTCACATAAACTAACACCTGAACAGTGTGGAGAGGAGGGGAAACAAACTTCTGCGAACAGTTACACTCCATTTAACTGTAAAGCTGAACAGAACAACTTCTTTTGGAAGTTACTGTGGTCTCAGATACCATATGCAAAATGTGTCAAAATGTCACATTTTGGTTTTAGGTCTTATAGAGCACAACCCAGTTAACTATAGGAAACTGTTCATGTGTGAAAGACTATCAGCCCTTCAGGTTTTGTAGAGGTGATTCTAAGCAACTCATTCTCAAAGCTCTTCAGGTAACGAGCAATGATTCTCAACCATCCAGTGATGAAATTGAACTCCCAGCTCTCCCTTTGTTATTTTTGCATGATCAACAATAATCAAAGCTGATGTAAGAGTTACCAAATCATACAGAGAAATCATGCCCTACTAACAATGTACTCTACATACTATTGTCAATTAAGTAATTTCATGCAAAAGGAATAAGCCCCCCTTCTCTTCTTCCACCAAAATGTAGGGCTTTACATTCACCACCAAAATGTTTACATGGAGAATAAACTTCCTGATCTTCAAAATTCAGATAGAATTTTTGAAGATTGACTTTCTTCTTGCTTCTGGAGTCCGACAAAGTTAAAGTTAAAAAGCTCCATAATGTTTTCATCTGACAGACTTTCATATTAAAAAAATTCTAATTTGAGGAACCCAGAGAATTTAATGAAAGCCATGTTTCCTTTCAAAAGCTTTTCTGCTTTCAGTTTTTAACTTATTACTGCAATGCATTTTGCAATGAAAGGTGCTACATCAAATTATAATTCATTCTATTCTTTCAGGGTCAACACGGAAACCGAACACCTCTGATAACCTCAGGCATTTCATCAGTATTAATTTCCCAATGGAATTGTCACCTAGCGACCCAAAGTTTCCATTTTTTGAGAATTCTTGGATCACTAACTGTTCAGCACTAATTTAACCATGACATCTCACTCAAACGGTTTTTACTGTGTCTGAAATGGCCAATAGTGATTAAGGGCAACAGTGTATCAGTTCCATGATGTCACTTTATGAAACAAACTAAATTCAAACACTTTCAGGTTTGCTAGGCCTTAGTCATTCCAATATGTATGCCACTGTGTAATTTTATGCCCACAAATATTTATATTAATTTCAGTACAAATCAACTGTATTACTGGACTAAATCATGTACAGGTGTTAAAAAAAAAAACAACAAATCAGACATTACAGATACAGAGTGCAGTAACACCAATTACACAGCTAGACTGCACAGTTAACCAGCCAAAATTTATAGATTTAAAATGGCAACTGTAATTTTTGCCTCTGCGCATTCTTATTATGCACTGAATGACAGCTTTTTGACAAAAGGGACAAAAAAAGGTCATTGTGATCAAACAATTAAAACTTGTGACCACGCACACCCACAAGAAGTCAATCAGGTTATATGGGCATTCTCAACCAGTAAGCATTAGCTATTTGATCAGCCTATAACTTTACATTACCTTACAATGAAATCTGACTTTTGAATTAAGCAATTCTGTCATCTCAAGGCACAGGAGCAAGGTACAACATCATTACAATACAGTCTCTAGGCTGGCTGGGGAGAACAAAGCATCCTTCCCCTTCTTTCTGAACAGCACTTTGAGAGACCCTGCCAACCAGCCAAAATACTGAAATACTACTTGGATCAGTTGCTACAAACCTGAAACAGTTTCAGTAGCTACCAAATACCATGGAAATAAGAAGATGCAATCACTGTCAGGCTTGATCCCAACAGCACGCTCTCAAAAACAAACAGCTAAGTGAATCCAGAAAAAGTAGCTCCTACATGAAGCTTAGACTGTGTCTTTGCTTATAGTGGACAGCAACACGATATAACATATGTCTGTGAGTCAGTGTCTGCATTTGTTTAATAGGCAAAAAACATCTATTTTAGGGAGAAACATCTATGCATCTCATTTCTCAACCAGTTCTAATGAATACAGCTAAATACAGCTGCTGATAAAAGGGACTGCAAAATGCATTCATGTAAAGTTATGCAAATAACTCTACACTGACAGATACATACAATTAAATACCAAGGCTTTCCTATGCTATTTCAGTGTATAAGTCAGGAGCGGAAGAAATGACGATTTTAAGAACAGGAATTAAATTTTCATTAATGTTCCTATACCTGAGGTAAACAAATATGTACTGTATGCAACTGCTCTGCAAGAACTTGCACCTGAATAACCACATCATTACACTGTAGGATTTCTATTTCTATGCAAAGAGACAAGGTGAATGGCTTCTCCAGACAACAAGCTGTGTGCACTATCATGTAAAAATTAAGGCATGCTCCCAGTAAACACACACAACAATTCCATCTGTCTTAAGCAGGGATGCACCAAAACTAGTAATCACTGTACTTTATAAATGCAGTGTCCTACAGACAACACAATAATAGACATTATACTGAAAATCTAACCTTCTCTAAATTCATTTGTTTCTTTTAAATTACATGTTCTCAGACCCATCTGTGAAAATGGGGAGGTTAATTATGATAGTACATTGCATAATTCCACAGCTAAACGCTGAAGTAGTTCTACGTAAATGCCATATGTTTGTCTTGGAAAAACTAAAAAGATTAATCAGGAGGCCAAGCCCAAGACTTTGGAAAGTAATACACTGAACACAATTAGATCATTACACTGTGTACTATGTAAATTGAAGTTTTAATTAGTAGGTGAAACACCAGTCATGACAAAAAAAAAATAATAATCCAAAATTCTAAATTGCGTGTGCCAGACCTCCTTTTTACTGACATGGCTAATAAAAAGACACTGTGCACAAGCCTGTCACAACAAAAGCCATTTAAACTTGTTACATGCTTTTGATGAAGGAAATACCTGTTCCTGTTAAGCATTTCAGTTCCATTTTTCTTCTTACCTACATTATTCTCAGCTATTTTAAAGTTACCTGATCACATCAGTGAAGAAAAAACTCCAATAAACAAACTATAACTAGGAAGCATAGTAAGAAACCAGTTTGAAAAGTCAACTGAACAGTTTACGGTTCTTCAAGAGGACTCCAGTAGCCGCTTTTCCATCTCTGAATCTGGTCCAGCCCAGCCTTCTACTTTTAGACCACCCCACACTACAAAGCATTATCTCTTATAGCCTCCATTCTTCTGAAGAAAGTAAAGGGTTATTTTAGCCTGATCCATAGATCATCAACAGTAAAGAGAGGTTTTCTATCAAATTCAATACACTCTACACCATACCCAGAACATTAGTTACTTTACTCACCACATACTCAAACACAAGTGTCAAGGTCTCTTTTGTGTGAATGATGTCATGAAGCAGCACAATATTAGCATGTTTCAGTCCTTTCAAAAGAGAAGCTGAAAAACAAAACACACATGTTATCTTAAAAGGATCTAAATATTTTGCACTGTTTGGGTTTGCTTTGGGTTTTTTTTGCTTTTTTTTTTTAGTGACTTGGATGATTTTTTTGACATCTCAATTTCATACCCTGACAACAAGCAGTTGTACTTTAGTATTTTCTATGCCCATGAGTTCCACATGTTCAGTGTGTTTGTAGACCGTTCTTTCCCAGTCAGTGCTATTTTCTTCACCTTGTTGATCAAACTCAACATCACTTTGAGACAAAAATGTGTTGTAGCTAGAGATGCTTTCCTTATACAGCCTCCTCTAGGTGCATTGCTCACATATGATCAACCAGACACCAAGTTCACTTCTACACTCAAAGATAATTTTTTGCCCTAGACAAAAGTCAAGTATGTCTTTTCAAACATTATCTTTCTTATTCAACACAATGGAATTGCTTTCTAAACAAAATGCAACATCTAACCTAAGAATAGTGTTTTACACAGTATCTCCTTTCTCTCAATCATGACACAGGTTTGATGGAATCCTTTTCATTAGCTCATGAGAATAAATACATGGCATTTTCTCACCACATTTTGGTTTTTTTTTAATGGCACTAGCTCATGTTTTCAGACTACTACAAAGACTTATTTAGTGAACTTCCAAGGTGATCTCTTCACTAAATTTCTTTTACACCATAATAAATACTTAATGTTTATACCATATTACATACTTAATGTTCCACAAGTCATGGTGTATTTTAACAAGATATGCTGACAAGCCATGTGTTGTTACCAATGTCATTCCGTTGGTGGTGTCTTGTCATCTCATACATACATCTGAGTAGGACTATCAGTCACCACAGCAAAGTAAATAATAGATACAAAGACATGAAAATGAGTGGCATATTTCTGTACTGTATGATTTGGAACTTTCTTGTCACCCTTCTTCTTTCATTAAAGAAAATAATGAAACAACAAAGACGTGTCTCACTCCACTACTGTGCAAAAAGGAAGCTAGGGAGCTTCTACAGCACTATTACTCCTATTACTTATCCTATTGAGGGCGCTGCGTCAGGCTGAGGTAATTCCTGGGGTCATCAGGCTTCAAATTAGGGTAAATACATATGATCTCTCACACTGTTTTTTAAGAGCTCAATCTGACAATCCGATCACTTAGAAAGCAACACAACAGCGAATGGCATCTGGCTCAATCAGTGTTCCTCTACAAGCACCCTCAGCAGCAAAACTTTGGAGTTCACGCTAGCAAGAAGGCAGATAGCAAACAGGAAAACACCATAAGGAAGCTTCAAAGTGAGTATATCACAGATATTCTGATGACAGGATTGCAAACCTGCAAGAAAGCTCCATGATCAGGAAATAGTTAAACTTTCGACCTGGCTGAAGAAATGTTTCAAAAGAACTTGCTTTGGCCTGCACTCCCCAACTCACACTATTCAGGGAGTCAACACAGAGGAATCTTTCCAGTGCTCTGAACACATTGCCACTGAGATGCAAATCAGCTATTGCAATTACAATTATTATTTTAAAACAATTGATCAGTGCATTTCTAGTAACTTCTGACATTCCATAAATAAGTAAAAGCTTTTTTCTCAAAAGAAGAGCTATGCACAGTTTTCATATGACCCTCATCTTAGAATTCACAGTATTTCTTGGAGTAAAGCTCAGAGAGATCTGGATATGTTTGGGGTTTTTTAAAGGACAACAACAAAAATTTGCTACTGGAAAAAGGCATGGATGCAAAAAATTGTTCTGAAAAGCACCTCTGACCACAAATGAGAACTTTTAACATGGGGGAACCCCAAGAAAAGTTCACACTGGGCTTTCACCAGCTCTTCCCTGAAACCCTGTCAAATTAGCATACATGCAGAGAGACTGGGAACATAAAAATTGCCTCCTAGCAGAGCCTGTGTCCAACTGTAACAGGATTTATGACCTCTGCCAGCTTTTGCTGCTCAGATCATTACCTGAGGCCTTTAATTCCTCTAGTTGGCCATTACTTTGTTGCTAAAATCTGTATATGGGTCATTAAAGCTTAAACAGTACATTGAAAGGAGCTTACCCTGAGGTCTTTCCTCTTCAGTCCCCTGTCCCACTCTTATTTATCTTCTCTAATATCCAATTCTCCCCTTGTACAGCCTTAATATTTAACATCTACCATATATTACAAGAACTACAGGGTGAGATTTCTGTCTTCTCTATTAGTCGAAGTGAAATATAGTAAATAATGTAGCACAGAGAGCAAAATCATCTTAATTGCACTAATTTTACACTGAGGAAATAAGAAGTTAATTCCACTACCAATTTATATTGTGAGAAACCAAAGCATAACTGGTGAAACTAAGAGAATTGCCCCATGTGCTCTTCTATCACAACTTGTACCAGTAAGATTGCCTGTCTTCGGCTTTGTTGCTTAAAAAAAGGGGGAAAAATGGAAAAAAAAGGAAAGAAAAAAAAATAAGAAAAAACCCCCCACCAAACCAGTTGTCTGAACTAGGAAAGGCGTTTCTTCCATCACAGAGTACTTCAAAATGAAATATTAACCAGTGGTGCTCAGTGTGTGTTTTTCCAGAAACATCCCCTTTCAGAACAAACTACCCACAGACCTTCTCTTTTGAGCAACCTTTTGCTCAAAAGGGACAGAATTTTGGATGAACTCCACTAATTCAAAGACAAAATCCAGAAATTCACATCCAAGAGAATGAAAAAGAGTCCAGGGAATCTATCAGCATCAGCCTGAGACAAACTTGACTTCAACTTTGAAGTTGCCAATGCAGCTGCTATTGGAGCTCAGCAAGAATCAGGTGCTGCTGTGCCTGGTGTTTTTTCTGGAAGGAAATAATTCTCCCACAGAATGCCACCTCCGTCCAGTGATTATCACCCACAGATTTCACACAGAGTTGTTTTCTTTTAAGATAAAAAGGCTAAAATGCTGTTGAAAAAGCACTGCAACAATCCCAAAAGTGGGACCAATGCACTAATGCTCACTGTATCCTTAGCATGTATTTTTAAAAACAGAATTATATAATGCTGCTTCAGAACTGCTAGCACTCATTTTTTACCCTTGATATTAAATGTAAGATAAACAGATGGCAGCACTTTTAATTCATTTCCCTGAAGAGTTTTGAGGAGGCACAGCAGCAAATAATACTACAGTGATTTTTTTTTTTAACATTTTGGACAAAATATTATATGCATTTGAATGGGCAGGTGCTTGCTCATTCACCTGTGTTTGCACATTCCCTTGCAGCAAATTCTAGCAGTAAAAAACAGAGCACAGAAATTGATGACATACCTCAATAATTAATGACATCCAAGATGGTAATTTCTGTTACTTGTACATAAGTTCATGACCTGAACCACTAAAAGCACCAGTACTCAGCATTTCTCCATCAAGGGCTAATAACCATATTTGCATACCAAAAGAAAACACACTGTATTTGCTTGAATAACCATCACAGTCTTCTCCTCCAACAAGGGGATGCTCTCATCTATTATGAGCTCCTGGCAAGCTGCCTTATTGCTTGTGTTGGTCAAGGAGCTTTTTGCTGATCCCAGATGAGCTTGGTTCTAAAGTACGCTCACTCCACAAGCAAGGCAAGCCAAATGGACTGCAGCCAACTCTTACCCAAACCCTGACTAGCATCAGTAAATCAGTGCTTTGCTCCCTGGAGGGTTTATAGCATCAGCCCAAGCCTGACACTTTATTAAGAAAGCCTTGTGACTTTTAAATCAGCCTTGACTTAAGGGTGTTTTGAAAAAGGCTATTCTGGCTTGCCCATAAAGTAACATTTCACAGCTGTATGTCAAATTCAACATCACTGTCAACTCCCAGGCCACATGCAGGAAGAACTTTTCACAAGCAGCACTAGCAAAGATGGTACTTTCAGACATGGCAAGTACATAAAGCTTGAACATTAATTATGTTCCTAGGATCATCCTACCATGATTAATTCAGTCTTGCAATTCCTGACTATCACCTTGTTCTCACTCTGTGAGAAATCACAATCTCCACCACAGACCTAGATAGAAGAATCACCCATGATTTCCAAAGTGTCTGATATTACAGTGACCTGAAAACTTTTCTCAGCAGTAGCATACTGCTCATATTCACCATAAGGTACAACTGCTGCTGACACCCTCTTGGATTCCCTACTATATGCAAAAGCTCTGAAATTCTTATTTTTCTAAAAAGTATAGCTATGCAAATGCCTGCTTTGCTCAGCATATAGTGGTTGAGGTGTCCTCTGGGGCTACCATACACCAGTGCACGCCATTTCCCATGCTGCTACTCACATATAGAGTTCACTCTTTCTCACAGTCACTCCAGGAGGACATCTCTCATTGTGAGAGTTTTACTCTTGGAGACAGCATGTCATGGCAGTTTGCACCTATCTAATATTGTTAATGGCATCTTTGCTGCCCTGTTTTATTTCTGAGACCCCAAAGCACGCACATTCTAGTCAGAAACACGAATTTGTGAAAGCAATTTGTTGTGCTTCAGAGCCAAACAAAGTATCTGCAAAATTCTGTGGCTTGACAGAGTGCCAGCTTCCTTGCATAAACACTTGGGATCAGTCCCTGAGCTCTCCTAGAAAGGCATCTTTACTGAGAAAACATTCACGGGGTTTTCTCCCCCCTCATCATGTCTTCTGAACAAACACACTCAGAAGTGTCTTACTGCCTGCACAAACCAGGGAAGTTCTGCTTCCCTTCCCAGCAACTTATGCTTCCATGTACACACCTTCTATGGCAATTTTTAAAATTCGGCCCCAGAGCAGAATGTCCTTTTTCACTTCTCATCCACTTCCCACACAGCAGGACTTTCTGTGTGCAAAACGCTACTTACAATTCTAGCACAGGGACAGGAATTCAGCACTCTGTTCTGCAGTAATAAATGTGCAGAAATTTCCTCCTCAGAAATGCAGTACCCAAACCTACGCTTTGCTGTTTTCCAGTTTATCCATCTAAAATAATTTCATATAAGCAAATAGCTTTGCTTTCCTACAACCCTAATATGACAACATTGAATGCAGTTAATACTATACATTCTAGGCAAAATCACACTGACCACACAGACTTCCCATCTCACCACAGGATATATTCTGCAAAATGATCATTATTTTTAATCCCAAATAATTGCTTTTACAGCTGCACACTTATAAATGCACGAAATTGCTCAGTTTCCACTCTGATCTTAGTGGACATGACTCCATAAAGATACAGAGGCCACTGTTCAGCTTTGAAAAATTTATAAGAGGAAGATACTGAACAAATTTCAAAAGAATCCGTGAACTACAGGAAGAACAGAAAAGCATCAAATCGTTCCAATGGGCTATTTTGTAGTCTTAGCTGAATTACAGCCTTTGTTTACAGCCAATTCCGATCTCATGATAGTCTCTTCTATATTTAATAAATAGTCCTCATTCTAGTTTTCAATAAGTAAAAAAATTAAAAAATATCAGCCTGGCACTAAGGAAGCAGACAGCACCGCACATCCTCGCAAGAAAGAATTTGCTTGAACTGTAGGATGCTTTGCTGGAGGGACTACATGGATAACATTAGCTGTATCTACCTTCTCAGGCTGAAATTCAGGCTGGCACGAGTGGGTTCAACTTTTAACCAAGTACTATTTTATTTCTATGAAATTTCATATGAAATTTCTACTTGCTGCTCTACTACACTATACTAGTGTAGGAGAATCATAGAATGACAGGGTAGTTAGGGTTGGAAAGGACCTTAAGATCATCTAGTTCCAACCCCCCTGCCATGGGCAAGGACACCTCACACTAAAC
>WYDI02029652.1:0-31033 GCA_009867235.2 Psittacus erithacus | reverse complement strand
TGTCACCAAGCACCTTGTTGTTTTTCATGTGCCTTAGCATGCCTTCCAGGAGAATGTGCTCCAAGATTTTGCCAGGCGAAATTAGTAGTATGTTATTAAGGAAGAAAACCAGAAAAAGAGCATGTGGAACAACCCACAGTCACCTTCAGAGGTTCTTCTTGCTATGGCTGTAGACCCCTAAGCAAAAAAGCAAGTCACAAACCTGCTGAAACCTCTTTGCTTATTGAACTGGAACAAAGCATTGGAAGGACTGATCAAATAAGCTCTGAAAAGCACTACTGTATAATAATCTAAATAAATACAGAGAAGACTGCTGCCATGTGAAATGAATGGCTCTTTCATTATGTTCTAGAGATAAATTTATGCATTGTGTATTGTTCCCAATGCTCTTCAGACGCAAGTATAGGCAGAGGTTAAAAATAATGAGACATCATCCTATTAAAGCTAAACTCTCATGGAAAAAGACTGTAATACGCTACTGCTATCTTGTAGTAGCCGGACACATCTTGCCTTCACTGCCTATTTCAGCATGCAAGAGGAGGAAACTGTGTAAACCAAAAATATGTCAGCGTGTACAGAAAACAACTCTGCAGTGCAGGTAACATCTGAAAGCACATATAGCATGATTGGGACTAGTAGTACAATCTACTAATAAAAATGTCACTAGTTGTTATTAGTCTTGGTATCTCGCTGAATTTCAGACACAGTTTTCACAAAAATATCTATCTACCTTAGGGAGTTTTCAGTCTAAACAGTTCTTCCCATTTCCCACAAAACAGGCTATAGTAACAACTTCTGTAACCCACTGAATGAATTTCCCCTTAAAAAAACCCCAACAACCCAACCTCTAAACCCCTTGTTTTGGAGTAATCATTAAAAAACTGGAAACACAGAGGCCTTTCAAATAGGAATATACATATTCCATGAAAATCCTCTAAATTTGTCCAAGTCATAGGCTTTTATAATGGCCTCTTTGCATCAGGCTGACTATTGGCAGTGTGAAAGAAAGGAGGAATACAGGAAAGGAGAGATGTCACAAGGGGCCGTGAGACAGTAAGGAGAAAGAAAAGCCAGAGGACTACCAAACAGCCTTCACAGGCGGAAAAATGCATGAAGTAGAACATGAGAGCATGTAGACAAAGCAGAAAAGAGACAAGACGCAGAGCATGGAATGAGCAAGCCTTAAACTTAGGGGAAAGTTGAAAAGCACGTACAGAAATCAGCACATTTTCTCCACTGATGCCCATCTCGGAACCTAAGATTCCCACAGATTACCAAATAACTGTTTTCAGCAGGAATCAATGAAAATTCCTGGCAGTTTTCCTAATTTTCCTCCAATTTCAGTCTACAGACAGAAGCAATCTATGACAGCTACCAGCCAGCATTTCAGTCTGAGCAGAAAATATCCATGTGAGAGTTTGCAAACATGATGAAACACTGGAGTGCAGATGCAACAGCAGAAAATGGAATATGTATTTCCACTTGCTTTTCCAAACATTAAGAAAACTACATAAACAAAGATCGGAATTAAGATGAAAAATGTCAAGCCGAGCGCTCAAAGGAAAGACTGACTACAATTATAGGGGCTTCTTGCAATGCTACCTCAGCTTCTGCAAGATACACATTCCTGAAGTCACTATCGTGAAATAAGCCAGGGTACGAGCTTTCAGCACACAGCAGCTTCATATCTATCTTGCATTTATCTCACATTTTGACAACCTGTAAGCTCACAGCCTGACTTATCCTGCAGTGACCAACCTGTGTACTTGCACTCATTAACTGTTCCCAGCTTCCCCATTTTTATTTTTTCCACAGATGAAAGAAGTGGTTGCTTGAATTTTAGTATGAACTTGATCCAGCTTTAAGGCCCACCAGTGGAAGGACTTTGTCCATCCATCAGAGAAGCTGGATCAGTCAGAAGAAAACCAATCTGATCTCAAAAAAAAGCCAACCAGTGGCTGAGTGTCACATTAAGTGACTCAAGCTGATATCACCACCATGTTCCTCATTTTCTGAAGATTTTGACTTCTGATCTTCATTCACACTTATCAGAACCACAGAGTGCACACAATTATTACAAAACCCCAAGCAACACTGTACACTGATACTACCCAATGCTATGCAAGTACTTTGAAAGTCATCACAAAATCATCATTTAAAAGAACTCTCAGCAAGTGGGGTGCTAAGATTAACAAATATTTAAGTAGTCAGAGTATGGTGACAACTGCTCTAGAAAACCTCAAAACCATCTGCATTTTAATAATGCACAGTAGATGCATATAGCTAGAGCCACACATCAAGAATTAAATTAAGCATTCATCATCCAACACCAGCAGAGATCACACAGCAGGAGCAAACATGGTGCTGTTGTGTAGTTAAGGAATGAACAGTAGAAGTAGAAGGACCAAATGAAGTTTGTACATGTAAACTTAATTCTGACAACTTCTGAATGACTGAGTTTGCAAGCGCAATAAGGATCCTCTGTTGTAAACTGTATACCTGCAACATTGGTATTACACTGTCTAAACAAGTGACTAAATAACTGAGCACCAGTACTGAAATTTGTGCCCTGCTGAAGTCAGTGTGAGTTTTGTTACTCACTTTTCCTAATGTATGACTACAAAAAGAAATCACTTAACCATATGTACCTGCAATGAGTATTTTTTTTTACATAGAGGACAGCAAGGCACTCCAGGAAAGGATGTGGCCTACCAGAATACTTTAACTTCTACTTACAAGTGAAGAATTCTAGAGAAAAGCTGAGTTTTTTAAGAAATATTACTTTTGTTGTGTTTCTCAGTGGGCCCTTTCCTTCAGCAAAAATAATGCACAAAAAACAGACAGATTTGTCAGCACACACTTTAGGCTGCAGGGAAAAAAAAGGCTTGTGGCATATGTCTTACTGTTTCTCAGAGGAGTGAGACAGGAGCCTTTAAAGGATCATGTCAATTCTCCTCTTCTGGGTGGGTGAGTATTAACATGCCTCTACGCCCATAGCTGGAAAATAACCCTGCCATGAACACGGCATTGCTTTGTCTTTTGTTGAATGATTTAGAGGTTAAAGAAAGGCAGTCTCAGTAGAAAGCTAGCAAATATTTATTTTTACAAATATTTTAGTAAGCAAAATCAGTCACAGTGAAAATAAGGCATACTGTTCTGTAACTGAAAAGAACATTATGAGGAGCATTGTAAAAGAAGAAGGATTTCATAATCGAATAAATAAAATCCAGTCATAATTTAACTCACACTAATGAGCAACTCAAAATAATGAGCTAGTAGACATTAAAGTATAATTACAATTTAAATAATATCTAGAACATTTAAAAACATTTTTAAGGGCATGAAATAACCTTAATTCTGGCCAGATCTCTTCGATGTCTATTATAAGATTTGTATTCAGTTTTTCTTTCCCAAAAACATGCTAAGCATGCAAACTACAAAACAGCAAGATTCCCTCAAGTAACTTGTCAACTAATTTCCAACATGAAAAAAAACAAAACAATAAAGCGATGAAGCAAGCTGGCAGACACTACAGCAGCAAAACCCAGTGATCATTCAAGTGAAGGTTGATTTTTTTTCCAGACTAAATCAGGTGAAAGTGATTGTATCAGAAACCACTAGCGAGGCTGTACCACCAACAGCAAAGTGACAACAGTGCTGGTCATCCACTTGGCACCATCTGAAAATAAGGTTTAAGTGTTGTTCTCATATGTAAAGGCCCTATCAGCTCACAAGAAAAGGTTTATGCTCTCCTCCTTCTGCCTTTGCCTGGTGGTCTCTGGGTATTGTCTCAGTTCTCTCCCTGTCATTTAACTGTAATTTACTCTTGCAGTTCATAGCACACATTAACAATATTAATTGAATACAAGGTGCAAGCAATCAGGAAAAAGAGAAACCCTATATCCCCACCATTTTTGCTTCGTTCACCTTCGAATATAACTGAATCTAAATCCAAATGACTGAAAACTTGACAAATTTACATTTAAATGACAGTGAAGATCTGTATTACCATGTCGTTGTCTAGAGCAACACATGCTTTATTTAAACTTTATGGACATTGTTCAGCCTTGAAATTTGCACTTAAAGGACAAAAATTTTCCTTTAAGCAAAAGATGGCAAGCCCTGTATGTTTCTTTAAAAAGCATCTGGCCCTCAGAGAGAGCAGGAGAGGTGCTAGAATAGAAAAGCTGGACTGAAGGAACGTCTCAACTTCACAGAGTTGACAGCCACAACTGACAGTAACAGGGCAATGCAAAAGTTAAGCAATGCTTAGAAGAGACCTAGTTGAGGTAAGCCAGTCATTTCTACCCTCCTATTTTTGCTAAAAACAACTCCATCATTTTCAAGTACAGATACATAATTACCTCTGTAGATGCATGACACCAGTCAAACCATGGATGTAAATCCATACTGGAAGGCATTCTGAGCAACAACATAATTAAAACATACCCAAGAAATGTGAGAAAATACATTGAAGGGATCTGCCAGCATAACCCATTAACACCACAGGTGGTAAGAATTTTATTTTTCTTTAAAAAAGGCCAACTCAACAGCCAACAGCTTGTCTGTCTACTACATACAGATATAAAACATCACTTCCAGGCCCCCTTGAAAATTTACTCAGTTCTTCCATCCTGTTGTGTCATGCATCAATTATAATTACAGCAACTTACTGCTTGCTTTTCCAGATAAAATTCTTTTTATGGAATCATAGTAATTAAGAATGACAGTAGCAAAATTGATAGCACTGCCTCTTAAAGTACCAGTTTGTGTAGGACGACACTGTTGCCTTGCCAAACCTTAAACAAATGTCCTCATCTTTTACAGTTTGCGTCTAACAGTGTTTGTTCCAGTTGAAACAGGTCAGCCTTTTCCAAGGGAGGACTAGAGAACAAATGTGCTCTTTAATGCTGCTGACCTTTTCTTCAAACAGTTCTCAGATCTCCTGCACTGAAAGGCAGCCTTCAAAAGGTAGACTTCAGGTCAAGGACATGCTTTTTCTCATTTCTGTGAAAATCTGTTCAATTTGTCAAAGTTTACATCTAGTCAGTGGAAAGCTGTACTTTAAGGCTGCACTTTAGCAGCTAAAATCTATCAGGGAATCTATCCTTCCTGAGCACGCTTAAACATTCAGATATTTGGCAGAAGCATTAGAAGTTTGAGCCAAGAATTCTGGAATCCAATATCAGTTATAGATGGGACAGTGTCAGCAGCAAAATTCTTTGGATGGTTTCCCAAAAATTACATCCCAAACTGTTCTTGGCCAAACTCATCTCCAAATCCTTTGCTCAGTTTCTGCTCCCACCTCTGTTCAATCCCACGAATGACATAAAAGGTGGGAAACACCAGCCATGTTCAAGCAGACTCCCCATTTCCATCTCACAGTATCCTGGTTAAGTCCAGTCAAAGTCACCAGCCCTTCTCATCTGTCTTTTACTGTTTTCTACACCTTGTGCTCCTTTGAATGGCCTCTGTAATCCGCATTCTACCAGACCCACTGCTGTAATCCTTTTATAATCCTCTTCCTGAGATCTTCACACTAACATCTATTCTTAACCACCATTTCTCCTAGTTCTCCTCTCTACCACTGCCCAAGTATGGAGAGTGCCAAGCATTTCAGTGGAGGAGTCTTCCAGGCTGCCAGGGCACAGTAGAGAGAGGAGAAAGAAGGCTAGAGGGAAAATAGAAGAGAAAGGGAGATAAAAATGCATGGATACTGCATGCAGAGCTTTTAACTCTGCCAATATTGGAAAAAAACCCACAACTAAATACAGAGCAGGAGGAGACATGAAGTTGACGCTTTTGCAATGAAAATTGCCACATAAAAAGCCAGTTTCACAAGGGGACTTGAATACCATTCACAAGCTTGGGACAAGACAAACAAACCAAAACCCCAGCACTTAAGTCTTGGTTCATCATCCCAGATAGTACATGAGCCTGGAGATAAAAACAATTCTTTAGTGCGCCTTTTCAAACTTGTCTTGTTTATTTTTATAGCTGAACACAGAAGCGACTTGCTAACCAAACACTAGACATGAAGCTTTTTGTCCCTGAGGAGAAATGGAAGAGAAAACAAATAGGGCACCTTCGCAAGCAGCAGGATCTAGGAGGAGAACTATGATGTGCCTGGGCCACTGTACTTCCCTGTAACTTCCCTTTTCAGAAAGACTAAAGCAAATAAAACAGTAACAGGTTGCGCGGCTGAATCAGTAAGTGTAACAGCAGCTCCAGCTGATGAGCTTCTTGCATTTGCAAAAATCAAGTGATGAGAAAAATCAAGCTTTAGCGGTTCATTTGATTTGACCAAGCACAGATTAGACTAGACTACTCTGTGCATTAGTATGCCAGTATGCTGCCAATGCAGGACCTGAACATCACAAAGATACTGGACATGATCTCCTTATAAATGTACCAGTATCAGGTGGTCAAAGAGGAGACTCTAACATGTCACCAACTGAACCCAAACAAGCCTGTCCAACATAGACACAAGATTCCTCACTGCTGTGCAACTGCACAGAAGTTCAGTGTAAGCAACAATGACGCTATGCACATAGGACCAACGTTCAAGAATACACCACCACCACACTGCTCTGAAGCAGTCTGAACCTCTGAAAGTCTTTGGAATGCATGTTGCTCTAAATAAGCCTTTTCCAAGCAACTCTTGAAGCAAGTTCATATGCAACAGTATTTTGACATACTGCAAAAGATCAAAACCAAAGTAAGAATATCTTAACACGAAGGAAAACACAGCTCAAGCACTATTAAGTCCTTGGCGCTTTTTACTAGTCATGTTCTGCTCACCATCATTTCATCCCAAGTAAATCAACGAATGACTTCAACAAAGCCACCAGATATTGTGGGCTGAGTTTTTTTGCCAAAGGAACAGAGTCTGACCTGAAAAAAGCTACAAGAAATAGGACAGAAGCAAGTACCCATAGATGCTAATACACTTCTTCCTCCATCAACATGGCTAGTTAGTGTGTATGTTACATCAGGCACTTTGTAGCAGTAAACTGCACCTCTGAAGGAACTTACTAAATGAGGAATACTAAATCACTGTTCCAACACATGCCAAAAAACTTTGGCTAAAAATCAAGAACAGATTACATCCAAAAGTCCAAGAGCACATTCCAGTTCAGATATGCATATTAAAATTGTGGCAGCCAAAGTGCTAACACTCACAAGGCTAAACATCCTCCCTAAATTCCCACCTCAGTTCAACATTTCAAATAGCATCAGCCCCATGAAAGCAGAACAGAAATGTTCCCAAACAGAAAAAAGAAAGATCAGTCCATGAAATAGGCACAGGAACACTACTCATTTATTTCTAATTAGGGCTCAGCATTCCAGTGATGACAGATCACAGACTTCAACAGACCCATCAAAATGCCACTTGCCCAGCTGGATAGGATGCTTGCATATGACAACCTGATAACATTTGGAACAAATAGGCAAGATCTTCACAGATAAACAAACCTGGTCTGAGGTGGTAAAACACATTCCCCAAGTTCTCTGTGACCACAGTAAGTTACATATAAAATATTAAGAACCATTTATTTAAGAAACTATAGTTGGGTATCCATATCTTGAAGGTATCTTTAATCTTGACTCTACAAGGAGTGCTACACATCATAGGAACTGCCATGGAGTCACCGCCATGATGGAATGTATAATCATCTGCTGGTATTTTTCCAGCATTTTGTTGGGCTTGAAGAAGTGTTGTTAATAAAACCTAGTCCTTTTGTACAGTTTTGCTTTCAGATCACTCCAGAAACTTTTATAAACTTGTCTACATAATTCTCAAAGATGTAGATTTATAATTCCGTCAATGATTTTACAAGGTTAATGGCCTCTTTAATTAAAACAAATCAATGAGAAGCTGAATTACTTTAAATTTATGCACTTTGGTCAATCACAAACCCAGCGACTTCTGCAAAGAACTTGGATGTTTGAACTAAAGTAACACTAATGTTTTTGCTGACAGCTCCAAAGCAATGTACAGAAAGGGGCATATTCCTCTTAATGGTGCGCTTAGACTCTGAAGTATTTTGAAACTTTAAATCCTAAGAATAGAGATTAACACAATTTCTATTCTAGTTTTCAGACCTAAATGCATCAGAGAAATACTTTTACTCCAGAAGCACAATTTAAAGTAAACAAACACACACCAGAATAAGAGATCACATTGTGATACTGAAGTCTCAGAAACATAGATTCTCTTTTCAGGAGCACATTTATTATCCAACACTGTTTTAATCTAAATTAAACTTCATTTTATTTTTTTTATTTAAAACTTTTAAGTAGTATATTTTTAAATAAACGAATTTAATTAGAACTAAATAGCAATGATAATAAAAGCTACAAGTCCCTTAGTCAAAAAATATATCCAATCCAAAATTTAATATATTAATTCAATCAAAATATACTCAAAGGAAGTCAACTGAGACTTGAAAATGTCACAAAATTTGTTTAAAAATTTCATATCATGTCTTGATAATTTTTTATTGCATTAGTTGACATCCATTAGCAAAGTGAAAGGACAGATCACAACGTATTCTTTTTAAGTTCAAATAATCTGAAGTTGCAATAACTGTAGGCCAAAGAACTTGATTTAACAGTAATAGCACATCAGAAGCTCATTCTAGGAAAAAAGAAAATAATAAAATCCCCCAATATTTCAGGGTTTTTTTAAGCCTCAGAGAGGTTAGAATTTGTTTCATGCTCTTGAAATCTGAGCAGGAGCTATCCACGTGCAAAGAAACAAATTCTCTAAATGTGACATTCTACCTTCTTGTCCACAGCCATAAAAATGGATGAAAACTGTGAAAGCATGGGCTGATGGCAAGATGGGAAGGTTATTAATGCAATTCATAAGCCTCCTGGACTGCTGACAGAAATCTGACAGGTGTTAAGAAAGTCTTGAACCCATTATCCAAAGCTATATACGCTTACAGGTTATTTAGTTTGACCTCCTCAATAGAAGGAGTAATTCTCAAGCTCATAAATTTTTACTGAGCATATTTTTAGAAAGACATCCATCCTTTCACAAAAACCCAGCAGTAAAAATGCCCCAGCCCTCATCCCCATTTGGCAGAGGGAAGTCCATCTAATCCTTAACACTGATAACTTAAAGCCTGTTTAATCAGGCTTTGAATGGAGACTATACATTGCTCCAAAACCTTTTCTTTTACCTTTGTATAGATTTGTACTTATTTGTGCAAGGAAGGCTGAGAGACAGCAGCATACTGACACTCATCAATACTGATCACTTGAATTTTGTTTGTGAGCCTCAGCTACAACCCTTAGCTTCTCCACTGGCATGCAAAATAAAGCATTTTTGATTATGCAAATAGTCCTTTGCTTTGTGAATAGGGTCTCAAGTGATTCAAATGTTAATTCTGTTAAAAATCTTGATGCAAAGCCAGTATTTCAACCATGTCAGCTTTATAACCAAGACTTTTGAGAAAACACGTAATTGCAAATTGAAAAAATATCTTTTAGGGCCGCAAATACATTTGAGCTAAAGTAACCTGGAAGAGTGTGCAAGTTCTCTACAGCTTTTTCTCAATGGGCCTATGACCTGCTGGCTTTTGCTTTGTGTTAGATGCCTGTTCATGAACTGGCAGTTTCCTACCAGGGGCAATGTAGAAACTGCTATGGTGAGAAAACCAGAAATGAAACAAAAGCAAATTTTTATCTTGTCCAAGTTCAACGTGCTGAATATTTTGTGTTTGTGTCTGCTTGTTTGCTTAATAAAACCCTCACACAATCCACTGAATGTCTGGATGAAAACGTTCTCACCAGTATTAAACACATTTTTTTAAGCCCTCACAGCACACAAAAGAGCAAGTGTGAGACCTAGGTTTCAAAGAAAAAGGGGGAAAGGGAAATGAGAGTGTGTGTTATCCTGCCATTTGAGAGGGAAATATTTAAATCTGTAAGCAGAAACGTGTAGCAAGCACACATTTCCAGTTTTATACATTTTTTTCCAGTTATAAAATTTTGGAAATACTCAGCCCACATGGAAGTAGGTCAATTTTGACTGCTTTGAGAACTTCAAAATATATTTATTTAACTTTTCTTTTTACTCTGCAAGTACAGTTTTGATCTTTTTTTTTTTTTTTTTTTTTAAGTCAGTTGTATCTAACCCATCACAGTAACTTGGGTTACTTTGTCCTCTCAAGTTTTAGCAGATATTAGGGAAGGAAGGATATTCTCAGATGGAAGCCAGCCACACCAGCATTGCTGTCAACCCTATCTGGGAAGCTAGCATGGTGGCACACCAAGATTCCTACCACCCTCTTGACTTTCTTGATTGCTTCTGCTCAGAGAAAACCAGGTGATGATTATGACTAAATGAAACATGAGGATATTTGTTATATAATTACCTAAGCTGTACAACTAAGATGGGCTTCAAAGAGCTAACTCTCAGCTTAAGTTACCTATAGACAAAAAAAGGGTGTTAGAAGCCTCCACAAGCAGATCCAGAGCAAAAAGTTAAATACTTAAAATTAGCTGTCATTGACTGTGCAAGTTTTGAGCATTTTCCCAAGACAAAATCCAAAGATTCCTTGTTCACATTAACCCCTTCCTAAATCCTGAAGTAACAGTCAAATAAAACTGGTCAGCACCACTTCTGCACTGATTAAAGGAAACAAGCTTCACAAAGCAAGGACAACAAGCTATATCAGATCAGAATGGATAAAAAACACCATATCTGGCACAGCTAATATTCTTGTTAACAAGGCTTTCTCCATTCATTTGTTCTTAGTTCACTTTTCAATTAGCTCCAGTTAAATCTGCTGCCAGCTGAGAAGCTCTGGGTTTGTGACGATTAGCACAGACTAAAAAATCAGTAACACACAGTTCCAGATTCTACAGCTGCATACCCCATAGTGATGACTTTTGGACTCCACTGGCATGGCTCATATTTTAATAAATGGGTCAGAGGTGGAAGGTCACAATATCCCATTACCAGTCTCTGAACCATCCAGTTCCCCTTCATCTCAGCAGAAAAATGCAATACATTATCAGCTTCTTTTTTTATATTGCTTACTTGGGAGGAACAGTCCAAAGTAAAATAATGCGGATATTCATTTTTATTGCTTTGAAGAAGACAGTAAAGGTCAGTTTTTAATCTTGAAAAGCTACTCTCTTCATATTGATTATAAAGGCTGAAAGCAGTAACTCCACCCATGCTGCAAGAAGCGATACCATTATGAAGCTTGTATTTCAGCTTCCTACAACTCCTGAATGATAAATCTCCCACCTCTCCCAGCAAAAAAATGAAAAAAACTGAACTAATGTGTTTGCAATACAATGTTCAGGTTATGGAAAAATAGAGGAACAGAAGCAGTGCTGTCTCCTGAAGGAACAGCTGGACCCAGACAACTGAGCCTACAGCAGCCAGCACATAGATCAAAGTAAACACCAGACTGTGAAGAAACAGAAAACAAAAACAAGGTGGGGGGGGGGGGAAGAAAGAATGCATTGGGGTTTTTCCTTATATACATAACTTCAATCAAAGTTATGTTTGCCAACAATTTTCCCACTGTTTTAACTATAACTGATGGGGTTTTTTCCTATGAGAAAGCTATTAGTGTATGCTTCTTACTGATTGCAGTGGCTGCTGCCCTATTTCATGCCAGTACAAAGATGCAGGCTACTGAAAATTTCTCAGGTATTTCAAAGTTTAGAAACAATTCATGCTTAAAATCTTCAGCGAAGTATTATGATCTAAATACAGCATTTTATCATACTGTGATTTTTCACTTCCCTGAATACATGACATATTTAAAGAAGAACTGAATCATTGCCACAAAATATGGGAATAAAAGGCAGCAGAGCAAAATACTGCAGTAGCCTTGTCCTTTCAGGCTGCCTGTGTTCTCAACAAGCAAACCTCTTCTGAAGGCATGGTCCCATCGTTTGCAAGTTAGGTTCGTTCTCTCTTTGATACAGGAGTGATTTATATAGATATTAAAACAGAATAGTATCTTGCGTATGGAAAGAGACTGATGGTGATTATTTTAGGCCCTGGTTATAAAGAAGCAACAGATTTCCAATAAACTAGCTGTGGGCTTTTTCAAAGGGGGAAGGAGGGGAAAAGTAGTTATTAGATTGTGGACACAAAGCATTGAAAGCAAAGGTACTGTTCTAGATACAGTAGTAGCACATGTGTCTTCATTGTTACGTTCACGTCTGAAGAACCAGGACTGCTGCATACCATATTTCTAAATAAATTACAAACATCAGGAGAATGAGGATAATGCATTTATGAACTTCCTGTGTTTAAAACACACAAAGCTGTTCTGATGATGTGTTTATGAATGATGACTGAAGTCAGTAGCAGGAAGACAGTCACATGTCTCAGACACAATTTCTGACAAAACCAGACATCTTTCCTGGAGGGCATTTTATCTTTAGCTAGATGTACGTACATGTCCAGTTCACATTAGATATTCTCTGGGTTGACCAAAGTCAGTATGTGACTTCACAAAGGATTTGGTTCTTTGGGGTTAATCAGCTTTCTATGTCAAGTGTTAAAGACACTGAGGAAACACACGCACATACAATATATATATACACTCACAAACTCCCTTCAATACATGTAGTGATGTATCTCCTTCAAGGGGGAAGGACATAACACCAGGAAAACAGACAACAACCAACCTTCTCACATCCTTGTTTTGCATTTACCCAAAGCTGAAACCAGTTCTGCTGAGATACAACAGTCACCTAAAGGTTTAACACATGCAAAAAGGCTATGGAGGAAACTCAAGCTGACTGAACTGGTTCAAGCAGTGAGTTGCCACCTTGCTCTGGTACTTTCGAAATCCAGGACACAGCAATGAAAGAAACACACACAAAACACTCAGAGATCTTGACAAAGACAAATGTCACTGTGCAGATTTAAAGTCCCCACTTTAATCAGAATGCTGTATGGTACTGTTCCTGAGATTATTCCTTTCACAAAATGGAGATTAACAACGAAAAAATATTTTGTAGAATTGGCTAAGCTCAAGAGACATTTCTTTGCCTCAATACCAGATACCAAAGTTTTATTTCACCAGGTGGCCATGGAAGGTATTGGCACTTGCAAGGGAGCCTTAGCTTCTCTAAGCAATTCAAGCTGAGATGGCATGCCTTGCTAGCATCTCCATTCATGTATCAGTTACTATGTGTATCAATTTAATCCACTCAAATATAATATGGTCACAGGTAAAAAACTAATGCTACTTGGAGCAGGATTAACTCAACTCTAGTTTTTATGGTGGTAGCATCGTAGATGGTAAGAGCAGGTAAGATCTGTATATAGCATAAGACTGACCCTCACCAACTTCCACTCAAACAAGAAAGCCATGACAGCTGCACATGGGTTCTACACAACTTGCAGTTATATGTTATAGTTTTACACGAATAAAGGCTCTTCACCCTCCTTTTATGATCCATATTTGTTAATTGGCATCTTATTTCTACCCTTCCAGTCAAACTACGAGGGACATTGACAGCAGCAGACCAGATGAATCTCTGCAGCAACAGTTCCAACGCCTGCATTAAATAGCGAAAAGAAGAAACGTTTTTTGAGCAGAAGAAAATGTTCAAAGCAGAAGGCCAAAAGCCAAGTCAGAGAGCCCTGAAACACAGGTCAGAGGAAACTGTAGGCAAATGCCTTACGGAGAAAGGTTCAATAGCACCCCTCAGCTAATGGATTTGTAACCTTGTAGTGCAGGAACTAGCACGAAATCCCTTATTCAGCACCCTCCATGAAAACCAAAGATGCACAGACAACTTCAGTGGAAGTAGGGCAGAGCCTGAAAGGCCTAGCATTGTGCTAACTGATAACAAGGACGAGGAAAGGATTCCTGATGGCAAAATGATGATACTGAAGGGGAAAAAAAAAAAAAAAAAAAAAAAAAAAAAAAAAAAAAATCCTCAAAGTGTCTTTTCTTGCTTAAACTGTGCCCAAGAACAAAAGCCAGAAGAAGGTCAGAGCTTGCACATGAAAACTATTGAATGAAGATGCAATTGGTATGCTTGTGCTCTGTATCAGCAGGCTACAGATAAAACATTGGAGGAGAAATGGGAGGAGGACAGAGAGGATGGAATATTCTGAGGAACATATTTAGCTTTATGAAGGTGGATAATTTGGAATTTTCACTTGTGCTTTTCAGAAAAGCATTACACTTTTCCCACACGATGGGAGTTCATTATAGAGGTTAAAATTTATGTCAGGATTCTCAAAGGGAAACACCATCATTTATGTCACATTTATGTAATCCCAGCTCTCCTGAAGGTTTTATAATTGTGAGAACCACTCATTTGTTAGAGGGTAAAAAGAAAAAACAAACAAACAAACAAAAACCAAGGAAAAGCTATGCTCAGCCTATGAGTAGCAAGGAACACAGAAACAAGCAGGATGAACCTTATCAATCTCTACCATTTCTGAGCAGCCTACATGGACAGAAGCCTTCCTTTGGTTCACCAAAATGAACTGAGGAAGGAGAACAGTGCAATTTGGATACACTGAAAAGCAGGATACAGTAACATCACTCATACAATAACCACTCACACTGTACCTGAAATTGGAAAACTATTAATCAGCTCTCCCATGTCCACCTGAGATGACCAGAAATTCAGTTCACCCGTTTCTCAGCCAGTCAGTGCAACTGCTTTTAGAGAAATGCAAATGAATACTGCCAGTAAAAAAAATTAGCAGCCAGTCAGGGCTGGGAAAAACAACAGGAGGGAAAGTAGGATAAAGACAAAAGCTCCTGCTGCTTCAAAGCTCCACATCACTAAGGATCTAACATGCTGCTCTTGTACTTACACAAATGCACACAAACACCCATGCATGAGAAAGAAAAAATGAAGTATGGCTGAAAAGCTGAGCTATCAAAAATGTTCAGTCATAAAACCTCATGAAATTAAAGGTAGATTTTCTATTACTAATGTTCAGCAAGAATGAATATACACTTCTCCATGACATGACAGCGTATTTAATAAGCAACATCCCAAAGTCTTGGAAATTTTAAAAACTGGCTTAATTTCACAAGAAAGGTCCCAGTAACATCCAAATATATTTTCCAAATACACTGTAGCTTTTGAAGCCCAAAATATCTTAATTTGGAAATGTGTTCCTCTTTTATCTTGAGGAAGCATACAGCTTGGGTAAGGCTGCAGGATGCCCATAACAGAGAGAGACCAGACACAGAAACTAAAATTGCTGGAGTTTATTTTCTTTTGAATACTTCTTGACCTTAAATATCCCGTGACAAAGTGTCCCAGAGGTTATTGGTTTGTGGTTTTATTTTTAACAACAATGAAAAACAAAGCTGTTATGACTATAAGCTGCATGAGCTTTGCAGGGACTTTACACTTAATTGAGCTGTAGCTATTTAGCCTGCAGTAGGCACCAGCTCTGCCAACTCTGCAGGCAATGAAAAAGTTCCCCAAGCTACAGTCAAGCTACTGTCCTTTTCTGTTTTTACTTAAATGCTCCAAAGCAATGTGGCTTCTGGGGAGAATTTACTTACCCTCAGACTCTAAAAACATAAAGACACAAAACCCCTGTAGTAACTCATGTGACATGTGTGCTCAAAATAGTTACATCTCCATAATCTTAAACATAATTTCTTGAAGTTCCCTGAGGCCTTTTGAGCCAGACACATGTGAAGCTTTTAGGCATTTCAGTTATGGAAATTTAAATTTCTTGACTGGACTTTGCGAAGGAAATGTGAAAGTCCTCCAAAATCCTATCACTCAAAAGAAAGCAGATGTCAAGCTTCTTTAATTTAGCAATAATAATAATAATACTAAAACCTACATAAAAGGAAGAATAGGGGCTTCTTGTTTGGTTGGTTTGGGTGGTGGTTTTTTGGGGGGTTTGGTTGGTTTTTTTTTTGCGAGAGGGTGATTCAACTTCCAAAAGGTATAATAATTTACTCTTTACTAGCAGACAAAGATGAGATTCCCACTGCGGTATTCATGCTTACCTTCCACCAGCAGACCAACAGTGACTCTTAAAAAAAAGATAGTCAGATATTGTTTCGCTGTGCCCTTGACCTACAGTATACTGCCTTCCAGACCTACTCCAATACAATGAATAGGAGGAGGCTTATCACCGTGAGTCATCTAACTAGTGCCATGAGGTCATTTGTTGACTTGAAGTTGCAAAGATCATTATGCTATATATCAGTCAAAAATCACTGAGCTAGGAAGTGCATGCAATAACTGAGGTAATAATTCAATGAGGTCATAAGAATTATATCTGCTAAGCAAAAACATAATTTTCTGTAACACTTCCTTAGATGGGATGAGTACAAACTGCCATTTCTCTTTGGTAATACAGAAGCACACCTGCTTTACATCACTTGCATTATTGTTACTACAAAGTAGCATTTTCCATTGTGCACCCATTAGGAACACAGGGCAATAAATAGCACATTCACTTAGGTAAGACCTCTCCTTCCCCAAACTGCTGATCTTCCCTATAATCTTTTCTTAGCAGTTACTCTGCTTCAGTTTTCCACAGATGAAAGTTTTGTGAAGGTTTACCCCCTCCAGCCTAACAACTTCAAAAGAGGAGGCCTCAGAAACCAACCTCAGAAAGTCTGTCCAGTCTCTGGCATGTAAAAGTGAACTCACATTTCTTTCCTGAGACCCTTTACGGTTTTCATTTTTTGTTTCTCTTCTTCCCTCCTACCACACAGCGAGACATGGATGGAAGAGGCCTGAAACACTGAAGACTTTTGAAGATGTTTTGTAGCCAGGAATTAAGCATGTCTCCTCCCTGCTCCATACTGGCACTCAAATGCCTTAGGCTTTCTCCCAAGTCACAAAACAAACTTACTCAGTATGCGTGCTGAACTGCTCTTCAAAAATTCAAGTAAAAAAAATTCATTAAGCAGACACTGTGTTCTTTGTAATTTTGTAAGGCAAGACAGCTGGCAGTTTCCAAAGCATTCATGTGCAATTTTTTGCAGTCTGCAGTCCATATGCAGAATTAAGGTAACAGCCTTCAACACTGGAGCAGACTGAAAACTATTATCTGTCCAACTGTCAAGCCAAAGATGTAGAGACAGTCTCTGACCTGGACATTTTTAAATGCAAAACACAAATAGGTACCAATGCATATTAATTACAAGACGTAAATACAAAAATTAATAAAAAGAGTGAAATATACTAGAAGTTGCCTTATTGTGAGATTTAAAGCACAAAAATACCTACAAAACATGTCTGGTGTGGACGATGCTTTGAAATATTGTTTAGGCCTATGGGAAATTAAACACTATCCTCCAGTAAAACACTGGAATAGTTTTATTACTAATAGTAAATCAAATTAAGCAGAGTAAAGGAGTGGTGGTATTTCCAAGGGTGGAAAATGAAAACCAAGTACAAAAGAGTTTTCACAATTAGGATAGGGAAGAAATAACTTTACTACCTAAGAAAGGAACACAGTAAGCAAGTTAACCTCAAGCAAGGTAGTGATAAAATCAAGGGATGTTTGCCTACATACACACCCAAAAAGCAAAATCTTTGGCATGCTGGATATAAGGAATATTATTACCCAGAAATCAAACAAAATAAAGGCAGAATTGTAAATCAAGCTGTTTCCAGAATTAGAATGCACCACACACTTCAGAATTTAGCCTAGATGAGCGTATGATATTACAGGAAATTAGGGGAATGAAACATCCAAGATAAAAGTTAAGGTCAGTGAACTTTTCTGCTGGCTGCAGTGGCTTTAATAACACTTCGAGCCTTCTGCTGAAACATTTCTGAACAGCTGATAATAAGAATTACAGTAAAAGAATAAACCACAACTACACTAAGACAGAAAACAAATCATTTGCTAATCTCTATTCTACAGAATTCAGTTTAAATGAGAAAATAGTCTGTAAATTACTTTCGGACTCCATCCTGTCTCAGCTATCACAGTTACAGGCACCTTCAGAATACAACAGTAATATGGCAGCTTGCACCACTCATATATATATATGATCTGAAAATCACAAAGATTTAACAGGTATACACATCAAATCACTTTTTCCTCTTTTCCCTTTTTCTTTTTTTTTTATCAGGCTCTTCAAAGGTAAATTAGATTATCCCAGACTGAGTTAAATTCAGAGCGAAACATCCTGTAAACTGCACGCCACTAAATGAAAGCATCAGTAAGTTGGTATAACTGATTCAGACCAAGTTGAAAGAACATTTAGCAAAAGCTACTTGCAAATTTTGTTCAAGAAATTCCATAAAAATCAATAAACAGCTCAGCAGCACTGACAAAGAAGCCACATTTATCTACTTTGATTCAACCTATGTAACTTCGATAAATAGCAGAAGACACAAACCCACATCTGCTGCAAAATCAGAATTACTTCATAAGTTTTAATCCAAGTTTCAGCTAAACCTCTCCTGGTCATTAAAATTGGCTGTAATTTTCTCTTAGGTAGCTTTACTGGGGAATTTATATATATCTATATAAATATATATATACACACTTTTTTTTTTTTTTTACTTTTCCATCCATTTTTTGTTTTAACCAACTTGATGCTTGTTTCCACAGTCACATACTCCACATTTATATCCTGCATTTTCTAATTCTTTTAGTCTATTTTCTTTGTAGCTCTGTTTTCCTTTGAGCTTCATTCTGTGGCTGTCACAACAGTAACAATATGCTTCCCTGTATAGAGACAGCTACAAAATTCCCTCAGCATGACTGCTGCTTAAGATTTCAGCCTGTATCTTCCCCCTAATTAACATCACACAGCATCGCTATTAGGAGCACAGCGCATGAAAGCTGTTTTCTCTCACTGCTTTAACCAAGGAGCTACGAGAAATGTTTAACAATCTACTTACAGCAGTTTCAATTTACAAGTAACTAGGCTTCTGCCTGACTTTGCCTTGCATTGATGGAAAATTAGAAAACAGGGAATAAGTCAAGGTCAAAACCTGCCTGGTTTCTCCATTATGAAAGACTTCGGAAAGAAACACCGTCCAACAGACCTCTGGCTCATGACAACATACATGCACTTTTTTTATTAGGGCAACACTACTCCTCAGATAACTGAAATTAGAAGTTGATCTCATCTTTAGCAGTATTTGTCCTTGTTCTAATTGTACCAGTCTAAATTATAGGGCTGCAGTCAACAAAAATCTTCTTAACACAATGTCCCATTCTTACTGTTTTTCCATATCAAAATTATCAGATAACTTCAAGAGCTTATACAAGCTCTTTTTTCTTTTTTTTTCCTCCTCCCACCCATGCAGCTGAGATCAGTCATGGCTGCATTACAGAACCCAGCATGCCCAAAATGGATTAGATGCTACTATGAGGAAAGCAGCAGCTTCCTCAGGTCCGGCTAGTAGGTCCATAGTTGTAACATTGCTGTCAGATTATATGGGTCTGGCACATCATCACTGAGATTACCTTCTAAAACTACATCTGCAGCTTACTTTTCTCACACTAATATTTGTTTCTGACAAAATCAAAACAAACAACAGAAAAGACAAAGCTTAACTAGATACACATTCTTCCTCTTCCTATCTTACACATTATGTATGTCAGTCTTCTACATGATATAAAGCATACAAGACTGTATTTCCGCTAATAGCTTCCACAGATCTGAATGAAGTTCCATTACCTAGGAGACAGGATTACTTTACCAAACAAACCACACAAACATACAACCTATAACCTGAGTTCGACCTCACCTAAGAGGCTACAAAAACTAAGAAAAAATCTTCTCATTAGCCTAATACTCTTTGAGTGTAATCCTAGCCTAGATGAGCCCTTAGAAATACAATGGATGCACACAGTCCCACCAAAATCAGTCAGACATCACATACTTAAGAAATCATATATTAATTAATAACTTTAAGAGCTTTTCTATACAAGAGCTTTATTCTATTAATATTTAAGTACAAGAATTTTAACAGGCTTCAACCACAGTACCGTAGTCACAGCTGCAAGGAGAACTTCCCCAATGACAGTGTGAAAAATATTTTCATGCTAGTTGCCTTTGTAATCTAAAAATATCAACTGGAAAATCTCTGGTTTTGCTCCTAATGAATACTTATTTATACTGAGTTCACACAACAAACTATTCATGAAGGAAAATACAATATACTGCGTTTGACAGCTATAATGCTATAGACTTTTATCTAGACCAAGCTCACATTAAAAACCTTTTAAGTGCCACTAAAAAGGCACAATGAAGCCATATCTACTATTTTCTTATGAAGTCATTACCATATCATCTAAAATCCTGAAGAACAATAAACATATTTGAAACATAGGCTGTTATGTCTTGAACTCAGCACTGCAAACATTGAAAGCTGCACCAGTAACCCTCTGCACACCTCGTTATCGCAGCACAGCTGCGGGGACAGACAGCTCACAGATAAAATATATACCATTATGAATAAATGTGTCAGGTCATTCAATAATTGTTACTCAAACAAAGCGGTACAGAAGAACTGCTGAAATTCCTTCATAAATTGGCCACCCACGGTTTTTCCTCCTTTGTGAAAGAGCCCCTTTAAAATGAACAACCTTGGGATGGAAATCCACAGTACTTTAAAGGCTTCTAACTTCAGGGTGTCAATCACATGAAACATGGATTCTTTTTTTTTTTCCCCAGTCCACCCAAAACAGGCTCATCGTACAGACAGACATACAGCATATAGATGGCTGCAGGAACAGAGGCATGAGTGAGGGACAAGCAAGCTGCAGCTACCACGTCTGCGGCTGCAATGGCCATGAAGCTGCACACCTCCCACACAGGGCCACACTGTGGACTCTGTGAGAGATGATGTTCTCCCTTGCTCATCCCACCATGGGAATTATGCCGAGATAGTCAGCTCAGTTTTAAAACGCCCCTCAAAAGCCACACCAGACTCAACTCTTTAGTTCACTACCAACTTCAGCTGAGCCTGAATCAGTGGTATGATGGTAAATTGTTCATTATTTCTCTACCAAAGCTCATTTTTAGTACCTTCTAACAGAGAAGGCCCACACAGAGAAGGCACATCCAGCAATTTCTGCAAAGGAGCTTGACGCAGGCAGGCTCAGATAAACCAGCTGTCACTAGAGACCACGAGAGACAGACAAGGAAGGATAAAGGAGCAGAGCAGAAAGCATAACAGGCATCTCTGAGTGTGCTAGGTAAGTCATTCCCAAGCCATACAAGTTAGAGTCCATTGGGAAGGAAAAACAAACAATAGCTAGTCCCAGACTACACACAGCTTCTAAGACGCTTGTATGTTTGCTCCCTGATCTGACTACCTTCATCAAGAAACACTTTTCTGCGCTTTATGCTGCAGATATATGAAAAATTACATCTACCTTCATCTCAGGTGCTGCCTGCAGGCAAGAAGCATGACTTACACAGTTCCTTCATCTTCCATAGTGACTTCTCACACCCACCTTAAACATGCTCTTAAGCACTCATAAGAATAGTAAATCTAACAGCAGCCAAAGCAGAGGCAGAGCTGCATTCTTTAACAAGAACTCCCACAGCAGAAGCTTTGTTTTTTGAAGCACCAAGGTTTCTTCCTACTGAGAACATAACCATATAATTTGAATTCTCAAGCTATTCACTATAGCATGGCACAGAAATAAAAAGTGCAGTGTAATTACAAAAAAACAAACCCCATGTATAATTATTAAATGTGAGCGCATACCTTCCCTGATAGCAGTAAATGGGGTTCCTTCCTCTTCTTGTAATCTAATCACCTTCAATGCTACCAGTTTTCCATTTACCCTAAAAGGGAAAGAGGGGAAGAGAAGGAGAAATAAGAAAACAAAATTAAAACAGAAAAAGTATTTCTCATAATAGAACTTGTTTCCCATCATGAACTTATTCAATTTCTTCTTGTCAATGCCAGTGAATCATTTATAGCACTGTAAGAAACACTTCATAGCTTCCATAATGTCAACTTCATATTTTCACACTCAAATGCAATCCAAGAAATGATCTCAGTTTTCTGTGAGTCAGTTTCCTTTCTATCAGAGTACTAAAACAAAGCTTTGTTAGTATCACATTGTAAAATACAGTTTTAAATGATCTGTCCTTTATTTGACTGAACTGTTCAAAGAAAAAGGCATATGATTTTCATCAACCTCCCCAGTTGCAGTATATTCATATTTATACTGATTGCTTCCTTCCCACTGCATGACAACCATAATTAGTGTCCTCAAAAAGCTATGAAAGTTTCAGGTCATTCTGGCCATTTCCTGCTAAGGCAGGATTGTTCCTAAGGTACGCTCTTGACTACATGGCCTAGGCTAGTTTTAGATTATAATGACCTCTTTTTTCAGGATTAAAAATATTTACTGCTCCAAGAGACAAAACTTCACAACAGGTCATTCTAGTTTAAAACCTATTAGTCTGGTTTCACTTGAGCATTCAAAATTTTATCATGCATGGAATCATATTCAATGTCTTGCAAAACAAAAACAAAAAAAAAAAATCAATTTGGTTCAGTTTATCCAAATTAAATCTCCTAAAAACTGAATGAAAGATAAAAACTGGTATTGGTTACCCTCTCAGAACAAACTCATGCTCTGAACATTTAACAGATCCCTAGGTATGATAAGCAGTGGTGAGCACAGATTACCATAAAGGCATAATACAGTTGCCCCCTCTCCCCTACTATTATTATTATTAGTAGTAGTCGTAGTAATAGTATTATTATTGGTGGTGGTGTTACAATTTCTTTCTATAAAAGCAAAATTAGCCTTTACAGCCACAAAGCGCAAGGGATCATTGAAGCCTTCCCATTCCTGTACTTTGGAGGCAATTCCCTAATGTAGTGGGCCCTAGAAGATGCATTCATTTTTCTAAGCAGGATGATACAGCCTCCTACAAAGTTTGAATTCATCTTTCCCTCAGGCTTTTAATTTTTATGGTTAGATTACTCCAGTGACAGGATAGCTACTGTCTTGTTTTTTCTGATTATTCCTCTTTTTACAATTGCCAGAATCTCATTAGCCCTATACACAGCATTGCATAATGACTCTGAGCAACTTAAGAAACGCTGGTTATCAAAAGATTGTTTACTCATCACCTTCCAACTATTCATAATACTTCAGACTGGCACCAGTTCAAGTTTCAGGCCAGTAGTCAGTCACTGTTGAAAGATAATTATCAACTTAATCTTACTGGATTATTTGGATTTTCCCTTATAATTGCCTCACATATATATTTTTTTTTTTAGATTTAAACAGGACTTCTGGCATCAGAAAAAGATAAGCTTTGCCCCAAGTAACTTCATGCATCATACACAGACAGGATAATAAACCATAATAAAAGCAGAAGTAGAAACACTGATGACAGAAATGCAGTTCATATGCATGTGTAGTTTTCAGTCCCTCTGTCAATACACCACTCTACCTATCACACACATATACGTCAGATACCTGGATAACTTGATTATTTTACAATAGATAAATAACTCTGCAGGAGAAATTTCAATAAGAAAAGGAAGATCATTCTGCAGATCAGGAGCAGGACTGACAGGACTGATGCTGTATTCAGAGAAGGCAATGCAGAATACAACAGAAAAAAGCAGATAAAGGAGCTACTAAGGAAACAGGGATGTGGAGTCTCTTGGCAGAGTCACAGGCAAAAAGCAAGTAGCATTGTGCAGAATATGTTCTTTTTAATCCAAAATTTTCTACATTCTATTGAATCATTAAGAGTAGTAAATAACATAAACAGTAATACAAACAGCAATAGCATAGAACTCTTCAAAGAATTCACAATTAAACATAGTAGGTGGTCTGTGCTATTTAGTTATCGCTGCCACTTCATCATTGGCACCTGTCATCATCTTGACAGACATCATGGCACCTCTTAATACTATCAAAACAATCAAACTAATCTCAAGTACTGCTCCTCTGGGATCTCGTTCTCCCCTTTAGTATTACTTATTGCCAATATATCAATCTATAATTTCCAGAATAAAACAGCCTCTTTATTCTCATTTACTACCCAGTAATTAAAAACTTCGGGTTTTTTTTCCCCCAGCTCATTTTCTATAAACAGGAATGTACAGAACTGGAGATGTGAGAAGCTATGATGTATCACCTATTGAAAAAACAGAGGCGTGTATATTCACCTCCTTTAACTATTCTCCCACTGATGCAATCTCAGGATGCAGTTAGATGATGCCAGAAAGATGAACTAAGAGCTACTTTAGGGTATAGCCTTGCTCATTCTCCTGCCACGGGCTTGTATTTGCTCTCATTCTTACTAGTCCTCACATTGAAACTACTTAGGGAGATTAAATACGAGAAGACTGGCCTTTCCAAAAGAAAGAAATCATATTAAAAAAAAATAAAAAACCCTCAAAAAATGTAAAGGCATTCTTCTCATTTAAAAAGCAAAAAACACTAAAAAATATATTAGAAGAACTGGATTCACCTCTTGAGAAGCAGTGAGCCATAGGAGCAAGGCAACTATGTCATGAAATTATGTCCTGAATCTTGTGATGACATGTCAAAATAATATGGCAATTTCCTTAGAAACAACATTGAAAAAGAGAGACCTGGAGAAAATTACCTCTGCAACCTATCAGAACTTGTCTTTGCAGTCTCCAGTTGTGATGAGATAAGGTCAGCAGAATTCTTCCCAGATATTACTACACATTTGTCCTCCACAACTTTCAAAGCATGCTCTGTATTTTCATTATTTTCAAATACAAGTAGAAAAACTGATAGCAGACAGTGAAATGGCAATGCTGCTGCCCCTTTTAACATCTAGAACTCATTAAATCATCTCTTGCTCACAGTTCAAAGCAAAAAACTTCACACCTTCTCAAAACAATACACCTAACTGGGTCAAGGATTTAATTTATCTTAAGTCCATCCTGTCAGCTACCTCATTAGCTCCTATTAAAAACAACATTGATTAAAAAAAAAATCGTATTTTCTATCTTAAAAGCCATCTTTCCTTCCTAAATTAACTTGCCCTCTCTTTATCACTCTCATCCAGAAACCTTCAGAGAAAGGACACAAGTCCTGAAGCCTCTCTAATTACTACATAGAGCTACTCTACTCTAGGCAAATCAGCAGCTGATGGACAGTTTTCCAGTTTATGAAAATACAGCATTTTAATGTTACAGAATCCCTTCTAATAAAACTCTGATTTTATATGCAATGTGGGCAAAAGAAAATGAATTCAAATTGGTTTATGTGGCATAGAGTAAAAGTCCATATATTACAAAAAATATGAATGAGCCAGATATCACACAAAATGCTAATATAATGTGTCATTCTGTCTTTTCCAAATCAGCCCATATCAGCATTACTAAATAAATACATTTATAACAATGACCATTTATGAGAAAGTAGGGAAGATTAGAAATTATTAAACGTTTAAATGCATCATTAAGAACATATCATACGATGAATATGAAATAACTGATGACTTAATTGGCTTCACTGGGGATAACGCTGATGCTGCCACATAGAAAACAAAAGAATACAATGACACTGTTTTCCCAAGTTCTTCAGTTATATTTAGATGCAATAAATGCTCTAAATATAACGCATTTTAAAAAGTCAATTAACATAAAATCTGCCACTCTGATTTCAATCTGTTTATTTCATGAAGAGTTTTACCACTGGCTGGAGTTGAGGCTGAGTTCATAACTCCAGCAAATACTAATCTTGGGAACATTTCTGTAAAGAAAAATCAGTAGGTGGTATTGGGATAATGCTCTTATTTGAGATACACGAATTCTCATGACAAAAAGTAACTCCCAATCATTAAATATTCATTTACACGAAAAGCTCAGTGCTTCATGATTAAACCCTGAGAATAATTAGATCTTTCTGTAGTGATATTAATGTCACAAAGACATACCTAAAACCCTAAGCAGACCATGCTGGCCTAATGAAACCAGGTTCTGCCAGAATTTTCCTCTGAAGAAACCTGATGGAGGCAAATCCACTGCAGCTGTAGTCACATCTGATTATTCTACCAACAAGTAACTAATTCCACATTGAGGGAAACACTGTCTTTAATCATTATCATAAAAGATAGTTCAGCATAAACGTGGTTTATATTTCTCTTACTGAAAAGGACTTACATTTGTAGTTTAAGAAAACACCACTTACAGTCCTGCTAAAGCCCTATGGTACTAAAGGGACTAACAGGACTAACATGGCCCCTCAACTCCCCTTTTTGACTCCCACCATATTTTATGCTCCATCCTAACCAAAAGTTTCCTTGTTTTAGAAGAAGCCAGTGGATTAAAGACATTTCATAACGCTGACATTTACTAGGGCTGAAAATAGAAGATCAAAGGGATCTGAGAAAGATGAAGAATTTAAATTATTAATTAGTGTTGCCACTGGAACTCAGGGATCGTGTTCTTTACAGGACTCAAGGGAGTCTTACACAAACAGTGTGGCAGTCCTCACTTGAACAGGAGCATGTAAGCAGTACCAGAACATTTACCTCCAGGTCCCTTTTCCCTGCCTCGCAGATCACATCATTCAGTTCAAACTAAGCTGCTCATCTAAGCATGGGGGCTGTACTTGACCTATGCCCACTGGAGGCAAATCCCATGGAGTGGCAGCAAGGAGAGCAATATGCAGCACCAATCCTCCAAGTACCTCACATCCCTCTGGGCCGCACTGGTGTTCATACAAAGAACTGATTTTCATATAAGGAGAATCCAAAGACAAACATAGTGATATCACTTGTAAGTAAAGTGGCCTCTTACAGCTCTGCACACCAAATGTCACAGATGATCTTCTGAGAGGTACAATTCCATGGCTAACTGGAAAACATGTGGGTGCATAATGGCATTTAGTTGGCAAATTACTTCAGTGTTTGCTTTGCCCTTCCAATCATGTATATATCTGTCAGTTCCAATAAATTACTATCCAATAACTTTTAACACTTGTATCTACTATACCTTTGCTCTCCCCTAGTTTTTCTACCATGTTTTCCTGAGCAATCCTGGGTAAGTAATACAATAGATTCTCTTTCCTCAGTTTCATGCCCTGCTACAGTGGCTAATAATGCTAGATTATCTCTGTAAACTACTCTGAAGGTTGAAGCACAGCGTATATAGTGTAATGTTCTCTTTATATAAGCAACTATAAAGGAATAATCTCCTTTCTTTTAAACACAGAAATTCATTCGGTAAGTGATCGATATAGTCAATGATTCACCTTTTAGTTAGAATCACAGTACTTACTTTATTACTTATACTACTTTAATAATTTTTTCCACCATTTGGCATTTTAGTTCAACATCTATCATTAATTTTGCATCTATTTCAACTTGAAGTTACTGTTTTTATTAAAGATTTACAATGCTGGAGATTTTTAAAAAGCATCTATCTACACACTTTTTAAACCCGTGTTATGACTTCAAAATATATAGTAAAAAGCACCCTACAAAAATCAGTTAAGCACATAAGTGACTTTTCATAATCCATGGATATATATTCTTTTTCCAGTCAACTGGTATCCTCAGATGAAAGAGTTTCATTTTGAGATGAACATTTGATTTCATACAATTTGCAGGAAATAAAATAATAGAACTTCTGGGCTGCAAGTGCCCACGGCAGGGTCAAGTTGAGCTTCTCATCAACCAACACCCCAGGTCTTCATCTTCAAGGCTGCTCTCAATTCATTCTCTGCCCAGCCTGTATTTGTGCTTAGGATTGCCTAGACCCACGTGCAGAACCTTGCACTTGGCTTTGTAAAGAAAACATTCAGAAAGTTTAGGTCCCTGAAACAACATGAATCAGACCAATTTTCAAATATTCTGTCTAAATAAATTGGCCAAAAAACGAAGAAAATATTATCTGTGGACTCGAATGTTGCACACGAAACATATCAGAAAGCACGTGAGCACAACACCCCACACAGGCATAGAGTAAAGCTAGGGGTATGACTAAAAAGCAAGAGCATGACAGAAAACAAAACCACTGCAAGTTCTTCAGGCCATCTGAAGCCTATGGCACTTGCAATAGACTGCACATAAACCAAAAGATGATGAAAGAGACATGGAGGTTTTTGAACAATTAAAAGAAATTCTGCAACTTAAAAAGGTCAGAACAGCAATCAGACCCATCAGTCATCCTCAGTGAAGGTTTCAGCATCATAAATACAAAAATCAAAGCACTTAAGACATCCTTTTTCTTTTGAGCAGCCATTCACAAACAGATACATGAAATATGACAGTCAGCTATGTATTCATAATGCATACTGCAATATATCATGTCAACAACAAATACAGGTAGTTCCCACTGATCATTGAAATATTCCCTGCTGCTCCAAGAATAACATGTCATGAGAGTCACTGCCAGTGCAGAGCATGGTACCTGCAATCCTGATCATGGTTTCTTTCTAAGATCTCCACAAACTCCCTATTGATTTTCAGGTAAATAGTAAAAAATACTGTCTTTGATGGAGATAAATGTAAAATGCTCTGGCTACCTGAAAAAAAACCCCAAAACCCACAAGGTTTTATCTTTGGGTACATGTTGGAATCACCTTGAACACAAAAACTGTGATTTCAAACAGAAAAGGAGAGGTACTTTGACTGAAGGACTGCCTTACCTCTCTAGCCTTTGAGCTCTCATTGATAGCATCAGTTTCTATTGTGCTGTGCTCTGTACTCTACCAACTTATCTTATTAATAGTGAAAAAGGATAGGGACCAGAATTTATTAGGACAAGCATTTTATTACAGATAAATTGAAACTATGTAATTTTATTATAGGGAAATTAGGCAAAAATGTGTTGATTGAGCTCTCTGTTACAAATTCTACACATTTTTTAATACTTGGAGCACATGCAGCTTATTAAAGGTGCCCAAAAAAGCAAAGGTACACTAAAAATCACATGGACAAACAAGAAGTAGATCAAGATCACAGCAGTGCAAAAGCAGTGGAGATACCACTGGCTTGCCTCTCAAAACACAGACACATGCTGTGCAAGCAGCAGTCACAGATCACATCACTTTAACCAAGGTAATCCTTTTTAATTCTTTGCCTTGAAGGGCAATTGAACACAGTGGGAGGAGAGGACGGAAACCATGCCAACTCGTAATATTGCCAAAGGCACAGATTTTTCCCTTAAGTACAATATGCAGAGCTCCCAAGTGCAGGGATGTAAGGCCTCCACACTGCTTTGTAAGGGGCTCTGGCTGGCAGCAGTTCTCTTGTGCTGTCACCGGCATCATCTCTGGACTCTAATAACTCACATCAGCATATAGGCGCCATGGGTCAAGCTAGATCCCAATGTTGCACATTCAGGTAAATTTATAATCAAGCTCAAGAGGGAAGACGGTCAATGGCAGCAGAAAGATTACGCTGATACACAGACAGACATCATGCAGCAAACCTGCACAACTGAATGATAAAGGAATTCAAAAGGCACCTATTGCTTTGTACCTATTTTATGGCAAATGCTCAAGGTGTTAAACAGACACAGAGTCAGCGGAACTTGCATCATTTTTTACAGTGCTACCAGGAAATTACTGAGCCTACTTCAAAATTTTACATTACGAAACAAACAAACAAACAGACAAAAAAAAGGCAGGAATCACTTCAGTCATCTGCATTTTATGCAGTAAGCAGCCTCTTGGGGTTTTATACAAGAAAGTTACAAGTGAGAATCTAACCTGAACGAAAGTAGAAAATGAACATGCCAAGATGAGTTTCATTACGCACGCCTGATGTGCAACATGTGAAACCAAATAGATTTGCCTACTGATGCACTTGTCAGACAAAAACAAATGGCTGCTTGGCTCTTTCTCCAATAAACAAAAAAGCTCAGCCTAAGAGAACCGCTTCATTTTCCTCAGTAACACAGCCCCGTTCACTCTGCTGCTTCTTCACCCCAGGGAATCATTTTTATCTGAGTACAAAAAGAAAAATCCATCATCTAGTACGAGGAATTAGCCCACTTCATTTCACTTTCCTGGGATACTACCACAAATACTCAAATAGAAAAGTAATGGGTTTGATAGGAATGCAAGGGCTTGGAACCACTGAACTTGCTACAAGTTGTAAGAAGCCAGGCTTGCCCTGAAAGCAAGTTACTGCACACATAACTTTAAATTTTAAGAAAGGAATGGCTGATTTTCTCTCTTTCGAGGCAGGTATGCATCTTTTAATCTTTCCAAATAGGAAGCTAAAATCACAATTTTTTTATTCGATTATGATGGTCAGCAGGGGAAATTTAAAAAGCTGACATATACCTCAGGAAATGGATTTAAAAACCCTAAACCCCACTACTTGCCACATGCAAGAGACAAATACGAAGCACAATAAATAAATAAAGCATCATTCACAACAGCTCAACCTGATCTTAAATTCTCCACCTTCAACTACAGTCAAGGATACATCTCAGACACACTGGCAAAATGAGAGAGCCAAGCATTAGAGTTGATTGAGAATTACGGATTCTCAGACGTTTTGACCAAAGTGCTGTGCAAGTATTTCCAACTTTTCCAAAACCATGTCATATCTGCATTCTGCAGTGTATGCATTCTGCAGTGTATGATACCTTTCAGCAGCCAAACTGGGCACACACCAAACCAACAGCCCTCTTTCCACCCTTTTTGATCATTTTTCTTCACACTGAGCCTGTAGCCAGGGGAAGACAGTGATGTGTACCACAGTCTCACCTACATCAGGTGCTAGAAAAAATTTTCTCTACTTTTTCCTGTACCATGTTAGATGAAGCTATGAACAGTCAGACCCAGCCCGCCAGAAAACCAGCAGCAAAATTAGGTTCTCATGAAATGGCCAGAGACAATGTCGGTCCATCCGTTCACCACCCCCCCTATTTATCTTCCCCAAGAGTACATCATAGCAGTGATGCTCTTTCTTCTCTGGGGATACCACGCAGGCCAGAGATTTCTGTTACTCATGGGAACAGAAAAGGCAACAGGGCTACATTAATCTTGGCCAGCAACTCTGTCATGGGTTCAGCAGTAGCAGTCATTTTTTCTCCTTCTTAGTGGCTGGTGCAGTGCTGTGTTTCTAACTTTCAG
>WYDI02029651.1:0-25669 GCA_009867235.2 Psittacus erithacus | reverse complement strand
GAGGAAGCAGAGACAGGACGCCTGACCCAAACTAGCCAAAGAGGTATTCCATGCCACAGCACATCATGCCCAGGATGCAAACTGAGGGAAGTCATCTGGAAGGGCTAGATCACTGCTTGGTTGGGCTGGGTATTGGTCGGCAGGTTGTGAGAGGTTGTATTCTCTTCCCTTGTTATTGCCCTTATCATTATTATTATTGGTGGTAGCAGCAGTGGTTTGTGTTATACCTTAGTTACTGGAGTGCTCTTATCTCAATCCGTGGGAGTTACATTCTTTCAATTCTCCTCCCCATCCCTCCAGGAGCAGGGAGGAGGAAGGGCGGAAGTGAGACAGAGACTCTGGTTTTGAGTTACTGGCTGACTGGACTTAAACCACAAGATCTCAGCACAAGGCAAAATTCATTGAAGTAACGATAGGTATAAAGTTCTACTGAAGTAAATTAGTGGAGAATATGGGCATTTCATTGCTGCACCAGAGCTGAATTTCAGTTTATATGGAAGCTGATATTTTTTCTTTATATGAAGAAAATTATAGATTTTAAAAATATAATCAAAATTATAGATTTTAAAAATATAATCAATATGGAATGTAAGCTATGCTGGCAACAAACTAATGTGATGTTGACCTAACCAGAGCTTGCTTTTATAGGTTTAGGCATCTCAATATGACCTCTGCTTAGTGCATTTTACTCTTTCCAAATCCATAGCTTCTGTTGTGCTGTCTCTCATTGTGCTTTTACCCTGCAGTCCAAAAAAAAAAAAAAATCCATCCACCAACAATTTATCCTGTTTCTATGTAGATATATTTGTATTCTAATGAAAACAAGGAAAAATGCATGATACTTTTGCAGCTTCCAAAAAAACCCAAGAGATACTTGACATGTTAATATGTGATAATAGCAACTTAATTTTTTTTTGCAATGAATGTCTGGTTTTGCTGGTCTTAACTGTTATGTGTCCTTTGCAGGTCACTGAAATACTAAACACTGATGCACACCTTTTTGCCTTTAAACCTTTTGAATACTTAGAGAGCTTAATATCTTATTTGCATTTTTAATTCAAGAGCTTATAGAAATAGTATTAGTAGTAAGTACAAAAAGTAATTAATAGCTCCACTATGTTCATCCAACCGCAGCTTTTGAGATGTCATAATAAACTGTTCTACAACCAGTATGAAGTTATTTAGAGCCTAGATTTCACCTACCTTGAAGCTGTTATTTGAATGCTAGAGTTCTCTTCTAAATCCGCTGAATTATCTCTGGAAAGTTACCAAAAATAGTGCCAAAAGTAGAAGACTGCAGTTTACAGTGGTCAAAATATGCTTGATAGACACAGCCTAAAAGCTTACAGCTTGTTTGCTTTCATAGATCTTTCAGTGATATATCCTACAAGGGTGGTACATCTTGTGCATATCATGCATTTAGGTAAAAATAAAACAAACAGCCCCCCGCTCCCCCAAAAAACCTAACCAGTTTTTCCCCCAGACAACACACATATGAATTTCGATTTTGTAAATGCTAGGAATTGTATGGCTGCTGTTGTAATTTTCAGGCTTCTAAGAAAAAGAACAGCCTTCTCTATGAATAATGCCTTTTTTAAACCTATAGATTTTACAGGTACTGATTAAAAGCAAATGAGCTTAGAGGTCTGAACCTAGCACCTCAGACTGAAGTACGGAAATCAAATTTTTGCAAATGATCTTTATTACTAGCACATAAATATTAAAATTAAACAGCAAATACAGAGATAAACAAAATTATTCTAGAACAGTTCAAACCTCTTTGGAAATGACTGGGGTGCAGAACAAGAGATGACACCACAGTATAAATAGTTTTGTGGTTACAGGATTAAAATATATTGATTTTCACTCTTTATAACAAGATGAATAATAATACATTAGCTACAACCATCAATAACTAACATGACCATTTCACTAAACTTGTATGCTAAATGTGTTGAAATGCAATATGTTTATTAAAAAGAAGGTTAAAAAAAGAGAGAAGTGGAGTCAGTAAATAGTGCTGCAGAAAAGAGAAGATGACAGCCACATCCTGCAGTGACTTACACTTGAAATATGCATTTATAATAATTTGTGTTCTTCATCATAATTTTTAACGTTCATATCTCCTTCAACAGGGTAGGAATAATTTTCTTAAGACTTCTTAATAATATCAGAATTGAATACAACCCTGAATTATTCACATCTAATGCACACAATAAATTGGCCAGTATTCTACTTGCTTTAGGGAAAAACATGAATACCTGATTCTAATTTTTTGAGTTAGGATACCTAAAAGTAATCCATTGCCACCCCTCGTTTAAGAACTAAAGCTATTTTAAATACCTTATTTCAGCCAAAGCCTCTAAATGCATGTTTAATTTTCAGTGCATGTACTTGCAGTAGGGAGTAAGTACATGCTTAAATAGGTTGATGAAATGTAGCCTGCATGTGATCCAATTGCAAAACTACTCACCAGTTAATGGCTTAAAAAAAAGAAAAGGTGGGTTATTATTCATATACTCCCCCATTCCAAAAGCATCTGAAAATATGCAAATAATGTTCACTTTGATGTCACTTATTACTAATAACAAAAGAAAGAAGCAAACAAAAACTAACCCCCTACCTCAAGGTAGTTTCTCAGTTAACTACTAGAAGCAAATGCTAATGTTCTATAAACTAGGTGTTATCCCGTGTAATGGCTGGCTTCATGCAGGTTATTGCTATTATAAACCATACTCAACTGTTTTGAAAATCAATAGCATGTTTTAAAAACCCCAAACAAAACAAACCAACTGAGGTATGTCTGGAACAGCTCCTTGGCAAATTCGGTGTCCGCTGACACTTAATGATTGATTTTACCATACACAAAAGGTGGGACTTGCTCTACTTCCTGCACAGCTGAAAGTAAACTACTTTTATTACGAAGTTTTATTTTGCCATCAAAATATCATTAGAGATACTTTGTGGTCATATTTTTTTCAGAGCAGCAAAATCAGTTTGGAGTCACTCAATTTACGATAATTGCAGAAAATTACACTATTTGGCATGTGAGACATTTTTTCCATAGTAGAAATCTGTCCAAAGTCAATACAAATGGAGAAAAATGTCTGCAGCAATCTAATAGTTAATCAGAATTCCGTGTACATATTTAATGCAACATTTAGGAAGAGTGCAGAGCTGGGTAAGTTACTAATTATCCAGGGGTTTTGGGGATTTGCATTTTCTTTCCTCGCACTGCTTCAGTAATGCGCTATTCATTTTGCTTCTAAGTTAGGTTAAAGTGTAGTCTAAAAGCTATTGCATCTCCTGCCTTCCTGGTTAAAAAATTTATGAGAACTGTATTTCACCATCTATCAGTGAGCCTTTTCATCTAGCCAGAGGACAGAAACCTTGGTACATGGGAACTTTCTCTTTCTTCCCTCTGCCTTTTTAACAACAAGGAAAACACACTATAGGCATTAGTAAAGCGTGAAGCACATGCAGCTGGCTTTTGCAGACATGGTGAAATCTTGGCAATTCTAAAAATATTAAGCCTTCAGTCAACAAGTAAAAGTAATTTATTCTGCTGATTTCTAAATTATAAATACCCCATTAACAGAGAACAGTGGTATCACGGTACATATACCTTTACTGGGGCTGTTATTTATGATTGCTCTTTATCTGGGTTGTCTCAGAGCTGTCAGTTATGGAAATGAATACTGGGTATATGGTAACAATGGTTTCAGTGTGATAATACTAGCTATGTTCTGTCAGAGTACATTGAATCCCTCATCTTTAAAAGAAAATAATGCAGTTCCTGTTACTAGATGAGTAATCATGAGGTATTCACAATTGGGTGAAACTAGAAACATTTTTTTCTTCCAGTTAACCTATTAATGAACTCATGGGTATATAACTATCTTCAAATCACAAATAGAACTAATTAAAAAAGAAACACACTTTATGCTTATAAGTTGTGATAAGATGATCTGTAGGTATATTTCTGTATTTCTACATATAATAAATGTGCCTGTGTGTATAAAAAAGCACTTTTGGCATGGTATAGTTTGCCTGTGTTTCATGAACAAGTTCTGATTTCTTTGATAAAAGATGACAGTGAAATTGGTCTGATTCATCTGGAATTGCAACCTTCTCCTAAAAACAGCAGTCTCTGAGACACATACTCACTTGCTCATTCAAGAAGATTGACATGGGAGCTTGTGATTGCAGCTGATCAAAGAGGCAGGCATCTAAACGTGCAATGGCAAACATCTTGTGAGTTTCTGAATGCTCTGGACTGAGGCATTTCACTCTGTATGAGGGATGCTTTCAGCTTGTATACTGCTGTAAGCAGAAAAGACATGGGTACTGCAAAGAGAGGGAGAGAGAAGACTCTGCCTGGGTCTCAAAACCTCTGAATTTGCGCCTAAAGAAATGGTCAGTTCTCATCACAGAGCCAACAGCTGTGATGCAGCCTGCTCATTTCTCATCGATTGTAGCTAGCGGAGTTGCTTGCAGATGATATGGAAGCATTTAGGCTTATTGCAAATAGAGATTATAGGAGGAATTAGGGCGCTCAATCATTGCTTAGGCAAAGCAGAATGAACAGAAATGGGATGACACCCAAACCAAAAGTTTTATGATGCTGTTGTGAACAGAGAAGGGGCAATTGGAAACTGAATATGGAGGCAGGTGAGCCATACACCAGCCCCTCGTCTCCCCCAACCTGTATCTTTCTCTGGGGCTGCTGTGCTCTTGAGCCTGTTGGAGAAGCTCCGGCTAGAGATACCTGGGCCAGTGCTGCACCCAGCAATCCCCTCTTGGGCAAAGTCTCCTTCACCTAACACCGGTGTCCCACGTGGAGTTTACTCATATGTCCAAGCTGGAGCCACGGAGCTAGACCCACCCCAAACAGGCTTAGACATAATGATTGCAATAGTGGCAACCGCATTCTTGGTCAGAATACATGAGCGGACAGGGTTGATTCCATCTAATTTCTATTTGATAAATATGTCAAAGCTGTCAAAGGATATTGATTTGTCATTTTCTGAACAGAAAAAAATTTGGATTATTTCAAAATCAAATTATCTTTTATTTTGAAGCTTATTTATAGTGATAATTAAATCAATGCAGAGAAAATATGACTGGAAGATCCTTATACTTCAAGTCAGTAGACACATACTGATCTTCTTGTATAATACTGTTTCAGCATCTCTCTCTCAGGGAAAGAAAAGTCAATTGATAAGAATCATATACTCAGTCACAGGCAAAAATTGAAACAGAATCTATGTTTATTCATTTTAGTAGGTCACCCATCAGTCCCTTGCATCCTCCTCACTCATCATACAAATAAGTCTACACCTGTGCTTGTGTCTTCGCTAGATAAGCATAGACCACTTTCTAACATAAGTAAAGAATCAAAAATAGAAATTCACTGACTCCAGGTTTCATAGATTTAATACCAAAACTAAGTGCTTTTCCAAACCCAGATGTCTGTACTGGCATTGGTGTCCTCGGCTTTGCTCAAGTTCTCTGCATGGTTGTGAATACTTATGAGGTGCAAAAATATATCTAAAGGCATAAAATTTGAGTTTCAACTCCTAGTATGACTTATGTAAAGTAAGTCAAAGATGATTCATTACTATGCCTTAACGTGATCTCCCCCAAAGAAAAGAAAAACCCTATTCATGGATTCCCTGAACCACCTCATGTGCTTAAGCTTAGTAGCTTGGTGTTCAGTGCCTGTGGATGCAGAGACAACACTCTTTCAACCCTACAAACATATTATATCAGGTTGCACCTTGTCATATGTGAAATGACTTAATGGGATGTGACACATCATGTAGACCAGCACTGTGCCTGGCCTTGAGAGCCAAGAAGGGAGTTGAAGAGACTCAGCCACGCCCACAGTGATTTGAATCCTTGGCTCTGGGGACAATATTGGGCTCAAATGGGACAACAGTTTTAAGCAGGTTTCCCTATTCATGTCATGTTGCTGTGATGGAAATCAATGGTATTATCTCAAGCTGTTGATAAATATTTGCTCCTTGCAAGTTTTGCCACTTTACATCTATAACAAAACACACTGGGCACGATATTTAACTACTATGTTAGACAGCTAATGATTAAGCCTTAAAAGTAGTAGCACTTGCATTAAAACTGCAATTTGAGCAATGCGCACATGATGCTTGTAAAATTCATGGTTTGGCTTCAGGGATTTGAAGCAGTACATTGTGTTGCTACTGCAGTATTAACTCCTCCTCTTTCCTAGTATGTACCAGCATATTTTGACAATCTCTGCTAGAGAAGGGCTGAGCTAGAAGTCCATCACAAATGCATCTTGGCAGATAGCAATTACCTGGCTGTAGATCTGGCAACTAGCAGACTGTTAGAAGCAAGCTTCACTTTCCTCTTCTATTCTCCTCTCCTCATTCCTCCTCCTTCTTTTTCTCTTTTTTTTTTTTTTTTAAATATATGTATATATTTTTTGCCTCAAATGTTGAAATGTGTAGTGTCAGCTTTGCGGTTAGTACTTTGTTACTTTTCTTTACTTCCCTTTTCACTCTTGACCCTTCCATATGGTAGCCAAAAAAAGGAGATATTGTGTACCTCGAAAAGCTATCCTTTCGCTTGGATTAGCAGAAGTAGAGATGCTTCGTAAGGCTTAGATGCTGATGCATCGCTGCAGATTTAACAGCACTGATAAAAGTGCTCGCTCCCCAGTCACCGTGGTCCTCACTGAGAGAAGTAGGGATTATAAAGCTGCCATCAGCTTGCTGAATTAGGAATGCATGGCCCCCCCAGTGAAGCGAGGATAGAGCATTTGTAGATGGCACATCTCCTGCTGCCGGAATAGGGACGCTTATCCATGTGTGCTGATTACATAAATGTAAATGGTGTCTTTTCCAATCTATTTCCTCACACATGGCTGCCCAGAAAGCTTCAAATTAAGGGTTCTATCCAGTTTCATAGGTGAAATCAAGAAAATGATGGTAACACTATCAGCTCCACATAGGACAAGTCCATCTACCAATAATCTTGTTAGTTTATCACATTCTAGTTAATAATAATGATTAATAATAATAATAAAAACATATGAATAATAAAAATTCCTAAAAATATATATTTAACTGTTTTCTATTGGATAATTCTCTGTGTAAGTACAGTTGTTTCTTTTTTAAAGATTCCATTCCCATGTGTCCAACAAACTGTTGAAGCTTGTGATCAAAATTACTTGTTGAAACTACTTTCAATGATTAGGGCAATTTATCTTACGCTAACTGTGCTCATGTAAGCTCCAATGAGCTGACTGATATGAGAGAGTGGTGTTATAGGACTGGCATCTAGAAAATCTGATTAATAATCAGGGTTGGTATTTTACACTCCACCCTGTTAAAGACAGCAGATCCTATCTTAGGGGATGGAGACCCTGAGTGTTTGTTAGGACACAGCAAAGGAGTAAAAGAAGCAAAAAGTTTTGCAGAAATTGAAATTCTAGTTTACTACTAAACACTTGCATTTCTTGCTAACTCTTCTTAAATGTTAATTTATTGGACTGCTGTGACAGCAGGTAATTCCCTCTGTTGCCCATGGGTCAAACGTAACGGCATCTAAATTATATAGGCTAAATAATTTGCAAAGAACTTCTTCCTCAGGCCATGGAGTATGAAGCATGAATACACTTCATTGTTGTTCTTTGCACTCTTAAAGCTTAAAGCTCTCATGTAAGTGGAGGCTTCTGAGACGAGGTCTTTAGAAAAAGGTAAACTTTCAACAGTAAGCAAGGAGTCAGACTTGACAAGCTCTAGTACTGTCACGGCTGCCTTTCTAGCCATCCTCTATGTGCAATCACATTTTCAAAAGAAACCATTGATTTCTGTTGCTGCTATGTTCTCATGTTCAGCTTGAAGCCCTGCATGTGTTTGTTCAGTCAAGCACTCAAAATTGGTGGCCCCTGCTGAACATTTTGACTGCAGCCTCCTTATGGCTCAGGTTTCTCCACCTGTTAACCCAGGATGAAGCTTAGGCATTTGACTTAGAGTTTGAAAGAATTATTTCACTAAAACTAGTAAAGTGCTTTGAAGTTCAGGCTTGCGTCTTCAGTCGCTTGTTTTGATTACTTTGTTCTTTTAGCCTCCTTTAAAATTAATTTTCCCAGTGAAGCAAATCTCTTCATCAGGCCTTCTCACAGATAGAAAAAAATACACACAGACAGAAGGTGGGAAAAGCTCCCAAGGCCCATATGTTATACAGCATGTTTCTTGCATAAATATGTCATGGGTATTTTAGTAACCTGCTGCCTTTTGGCATGAAATGTATTCAGCTTCCCATTGTTTGCACAGACAGTCAGAGCGGGGGAGGGGGAGGATGAAAATCTACAGAGAGAAGTCTGATACTCTTTCTCCTTGTTAGGTCGTGTCAATTTTGGGGGAAAAACAGTCATTCTCTGATTTGCAGATGTGCTTAGTGGTACAAACCACAGTCTTATACGAAGTCATACACTGGTGTATCACTTGCTGCAAAGCTTAGAAACAAAGCAGGAAGAAAGCTAGTATTGCGGCATTTCAAACAGGAGAATCTACTCATGCTCCTCTAGGTCTTTACTACATATTCTATTTGTATGCGAAAGAGGAGACTGAATTTAAATTCACAGCTTTTCTCTTTTTCTTTAAAATGGGCTTTCTGGACATGAACATCTGAAGAGACAAACATATTTTACAGCTTTGATTTATAATGGTTAAACATCATCTAATCAAGGAATGTGAATTTTTTTGTCTATTTGGTTAACTCCAGCACTTGCAAGTCCTTATTTATCAACAGAAGCCACACATTTTTAATTTAGTGTGTTAATTTAAAGATCTTGCTCAAATCTTCTATAATAGACTGATTTATAAACATTAGATAAGATGATCCAAATGATGTGTTAACTTTGCCATCAGATTTATGCATTCTAACTAAGAATATGGCTGTATTTCTTTGGTTGGTTTACAAATTATAACATAATTATTTTGCTAGCTGTCTGATTAGAAAATATCTTCTATTCTGGCCATTAAGTTCAGATTCATCTTTTTGGCATGTAACTATGTCTCATAATTTGTTTTCACAGAGTTCTGATTTATTAATGCAATGCGCTAAATTTTAAAACATAAATTTCAAAAGCTCTGAAATAGATGTAAAATAAAATAAATTCTGAATGAAAAATAATCCCTGGGGGCATAAAGTAGACTTTCTTTTTTTTTTCTTCTTCACAATTTTGCTTGAGCTTAAGGAAACTACTGCGGGAGATTGCCAAGAAGTTCTCTTTGATTCATCATGCATAAAAAAATCTCTGAATTTTAAAGCACTGGCAACTGCTACAAACAGTCATGTAATTCCAGTGTTACAAGTACTGATGTTCCAGTATTTGATCTGACTGAACCGAGACAACCAGAGGCTACTGGGCTCAACTTAGGAAACTGGGATGCAGTTTGGTTTCAATATACCAGTATCTCCAGTGTTTTCCTTCTTTGGGATAACAACCAAAGTTTTTTTTTTTTACTTAGCAGCAGTCGTATATTCTTTCCTCAAACACCCGCTGCAGGATTTATGGTCATCAGTACCAGGTTCTTACCTACTGAGTATTAAGCGACTGCCTTCTGGCAAAGACACTTGCTGCTCTAGGGATCCTGGGCAAGGCTGGAGAGCACTGGGCAGGGATTAGCCTAGCAGAGTAGCAACTTTCTAAGGCCCTCTTTGCTCAGCAACAGGGATTTTATGGTTCTCATAAATATTACCAAAATTTAGCTGATCCTTTTTGTTATTTTTTTTTTTTCCAAGATTTCTTTTCATTTTTTTTCCCCTTATGGACTTTTTGAGTAGTTTCCCACAAAGCATTATGTCCTAGGAAGGTTTCTTATTCTTTTGAAATTGGCCTACAGCCGCTGTTGGTAGTAGGGAAAAAAAAAAAAAAAAAGATGAGGGCTGTTTCTTTATTTATTCTCCTAGGGCTGAAATCTGGTTCCGCTGAAATCTGGTTCCATTGAAATAAACAGTTTTTGCCATTGATTCTACTGTGCTTGAACTCTGGATTTCAAAGAAGCAAGAGTAACAAATCCAGGGTAAAGGCCACAGTCATCCTTGAAAATCTCTAGAACAACAGTGTTTAAAGAAAGTTGCTGAAGAAGCAGAAAGATTTTGGTTTGCTTTGAGTAACTTTATAGACTCACCACATTAAAAGTGCTGCACTGCCTACCCAGGTACTTTCATGGAAAACACTAAATAACTACTAAACACGCCTTGCCTCCCTGCGATACTATTTCAGTGGCACCAGGACTTAAATGACACTGAAAGGATGCTTGTACGACATGCTGCTAAGGTCAGTAAAAAGGACCTGCAAAATAACATTGCAAAGAATCTAATCACTCTTAAATTTACAGCCCCATTTAATGCCTCAGCACCTAAATATAATAATGCATGTCGTGCTTTATTTCATTAAAATAATTAATAGATGGATTTTTGCACTATATGACAGTTCTGCAAGTGAACCTTTCCCTGTAATCAATGCAGGATCCATGTCTGTCCATTTCTATTAATTTTTATATGAAACCTTCAGCTTGATTAGAGGCTTTCGGAAGCCACTAAAATCAGAGTTTATGAAGCATCTCTTACTGATAATGCGATTTCTTACAAAATGTTGCTTCCATTCACATACAACCTGGACAAAGTTCAGAAACTAATCCCCAAACATTTGATGTTGATGGTCAGTCTGAAGAGTTTGGGAAGAATTATGTTTAAAGAAGCTCAGCCACTCTTTTAACTGAAGCTGCAGAAAAATATTGTTCTGCACTTTATAATTCTGCATTTAAAAATTCTGGCTTTTAAGAAAATCTAGAGTTCTTATGCCTTTGGTTTTCACACTTGGCAGTGGATGGATGGTGCTCTGTTGTGCATCTGGTATGTACTTAGATAGAAAATGTTAATGTAACTATTAATACAGAGGTAAATATGTAAAAATATAGCTCCCAATATATGACTAATGGATACTTGTTTAGCCTTACTTCTCTATATAATGGAACGCTAGCCGTGAGCCAAGTAGTAGGACAAATTAGTAAAGTCCCAGTTCCATGCTTAAATAATTACGCAGTCTCTTATGCTTGAGTTAGCACATTTAGAAATAATTTGAGGTTTCTATGGGTACCTCTATCCTGTTAAATAAAATAAATAAGAGGAGAAAAGCTGAGTACTGCACCCCACTCTTCCAAACTGATCACCCAAACAAGGATATAAAATTTGGTAAGTTGTTCACTCCAAGAACTGATCCAAAAGGTAGCATTGAGCAGATGATTACACTGCTTGGTCTTGTTCACCTAAAAAATTACTTCTAACAACTCTTTAGGGTTTGTATTCTTAAATATGCCTATATATCCCTTTGGCATACCCTACAGCGTACAATATATATTCTCCACTTCATGCTATAAAAACAACTCTCTCATGAACTGCAACCGAGCCTAGTTCATTGCAGGCCTTTGGGCTGCAAAAAAGAACACACACAGAATAGTAATTTTAGTTTTGGAACACATGAGTCTCATATGAAATCTGGAGCCTCATGCCAGGTGAAAGACCCAAACTATCTGCTTTAGTGGGATCTGGTCTTAAGCATTGTGGCCACAAGCCAGCCCATGCTACTTGGGCCTTGTAAACCAGAAATCAGTCCCTGGTCATCTCTTATTTAGCAATGTGGGCATAACTGAGATAGAGTGTGCAGTACTGGACACCTCCTTAGGATCCAGTAGCCGAATCCCTATCCTCAGTGAATAGGCACGTATCTCTCACACTCTTCTTACAGTGCCACAAGCAGACCATGAGTGCTCTTCCTCCACCCCATACCCAAGGTGAGGAAGGTTCTGTAACTGTAGTGACTTGCAATGTATACTCTGGGGAAGGGCTGACAGGGATCAGATGCTTATGGGCAATGCCATCACCTGATGATGCCTGGGCAAGAGGTACAAAAAGACAACCACATGTAGGCAAGAATGGCAGTGTTTGGAAGGAGGACTGGGAGAGCAGGAAGATCTGCTACCAGTCAGATAATTCTGTTGGATCCTAGCCTATGACTGATCAGAAATTGGAGCAAGGAGCCCATTGAAGTCCTGCTGCAAGGAGAGGATGCAACAGGAAAATTGAGAAAAAGAAATAAATTGGTTCTGGAATTGGAGTAATTATTTCAATTAAGCCAGTCATGTAGGTCCATTATGGTCACTGCCATGAAATAAGACATTAAAAAATCACAATTCTTCTCAACCTAAGATAGGAATCTGTAATCAGTCAAACATGTATTATTCTACACTTGATTATGGAAGGCACTTAAAAGGCCAGATCAGATATAGACATTTGTGTTGCAGAGTCTGAAGTTAGGTGAGATGAATCCCACAGGTATTGACTACCAAACAGATGGTTCAGGACGCAGATCTGGGAAAGATCAACCACAACAAGTTAGAAAGGGTTGGGAAAAGAGCAAATTTAGGGAAAATGAGGAAAGTCTTTGTCTCCAAGAATACATCCTGCCCTGCCAAGACAGGGCGAGATCAGAGTTCTGAGTCTCAGCCTTCCTTTGCCATCCAATAAACGCCTATGAAAAGCACTGGTGAAGTTATTGCAGGCTCACACCGATATTGCTGCTGACAGCAGTAACTACTCCATTAGCTTAAGTGACACATTCAGCTGTGTAATGATTGCCGATCTGCTGCTGACCTATGCAAATACTAATATGAATCCACAAGATGAAAATAGTTTTGAAAAACAGAACACCAAGTAAATTGCACACATGCACAGAAATATGTTAAAGGACATTATTCATCTCCACAAGCTTAATAACATTTTTTAATGTTGCTTGTGTGCACAGTGATGGTTTAAATTTCTCTGTCTCTTGAGCATGGAATTATAAGTATCCAAAATAAGATTGGGATTTCAATGAATATCTATCACATAAAAAAATATATAATGGGATTCAAATCCAAAACCTGAAAAGAACTGCAAAATTCATTATTGGCAACTTTGTAAACTACTGCACAACATTATAAATTGTTCCTCTCAACCCATCATCTCTGCTCCTCTGTCTAGATTGTTTTACTGAGAATCATGTACTGTACGCCAATCCTTCAATATCGTCCATGTACTCATTAAGGTAACTGTCTTTGTCTGCAAACCCTACTAAATTTTATTTGTCCTCAGCCTAGTTTAGGCAATCTCAACTCCTTAGTGCCAAAATTGTCTCAAAGTCCAGTGTATATAAGCACAGTGGCTGACTGTCATCCTTCTCCAGTGCTAATGGAGCTTTCAGTTCCTTTGTTAACCCTTTGAAAATGCCAAGATTTGCAATCTCCCTGTCCCTGCAGGGCCTCTGAAAAGGAAACCATCCAGATGGCAAAATGCAGTTCTGCAGTAACCCTCTCTCACAACTGCCAAATGTAGGAATGTGCTAAAGGCGCTGAATGCTCAACACAAGAAATTTCGCAACTTATTAGCAATGCCACATCAAAATAATAAAGAACAAAACCCAAACTTAAACCCAGCAGGCTGCAATCCCAGGGGTTGACTGGCAGAAGCCTAGATAAGGATTTGATGTCATGATTTGCACAGATAATGTTTCTTGACCGCTATTTTGCACTACAAAAATGTTACAAGCCTAAATCCACAAAAAATGTTGCAAAAAATTATTGACTCAGTCACTTTTGAGATCGCAGCTGCTGCAGGGTTTAGAACTCCCTTGGTATGTTTTCAAGAATTAAAAGCCAAGTTATTAGAATTTTTTTTTCTCAAAGAGAAGGTACAGCTGCCACCCTAATTTTTACATTACTCTCTCCTGAAAGAATGCTGGGGGAGTGTGAAACTGATTTTAAACTCCTTTTGGCAAAAAGAAGCAGCAACTGAGTTCTGGGAAATCTGCAGTTCTTTCTCCTCAAGCTCCTCAGTGCAGGCTGACCTTTTCTGTATTCAACAATAAGGACATCATGCTATCTTCTGGTTACCCACCACAACGTTGTTTTTTCCAGCTGTCCAGATTTTCTGAAGGGAGAGGAATGAGTACATTTTAAAACAAGCCAAATTATTTACTGCTGGCTATTTACATTAACTACTTGTGCTTCTTATCCATGAAGAAACTTCAGTTTTCTGAACTCGTTTGGTATTGAACCCATTTGGTATTGAAGGTGATTCAACAAATGTGCTCCACAAATGTATTTCAGCAAGTGTGAAGCTCTTCAGCTGCTCAGTACAGCTGTTGCTTGAGGAATGCATCCATTTACATTTTGGTTTTCCCACTAAGGGATTAGTGGCCCACTCACTAGTCACTGTCCCTGATGTCTGAGTGTTTGCAGGGTTGACAGCTGTCCAGTTTCCAGCTACTCATCTAAGCCACTACAGGCATTTGGCTGATTAGCACAGGACCGTGTACCTGAGTGTCTCCTGCAACCCCTTTATTACTTCTTTGATTTCTGAGCACCCTTTACGGCTAACCAAAAAAACCCTTTTCTTTTTTTTTGAGCACAAGATAAAGTCATTGGTGGCACTGAAATCTTCATCTGACAAATTTGAAAACAATAATTGCATACTGAAGTTCAGATTCTCATGTTCTTCTTTCTCAGAGGATTACCTGGGAAAAGCAGATCACTAGAGCAGGTGCTTCAGAGTGAGACAATAGGAGGTTTGTGGTGCTGTGGGGATTTGTATGGTACTTAACTAGCATGAGCTGAGGATACTGTCACTGTCTTCCTCTTCTGCTTCAGCTCCACTCCCCTGGATCTCTCTCCTCCTCTCCCCCATGGTGCCTCCTTCCAACCCCAACTCCACCTCTTGCACTCCTGACCAACTCCAAGGATCCTGCCCATCTTTTCCCAGCAGGCCCTGCACCTGCTCTTGTCCCTCCTGTCATGTATGGCTGACATCCTACACACATGTGAGAACAATGAATGGATACCCTGTGGACACCATCTCCTGCCTTCTGAGGACTGGATCTGCCATTTTGCATTTAAAGTAAAAATCATCCCTGGTCCTCTTCACTGATGGGACTTTAGTGGCATAGAGACATCATGAGCAGAAGCCAGCTCCTGTCTCATTATGGAAAGGGCATTTGACTCTGTGATTTGACTATGAACTTAATTATATAGGCCAATTTGTAACAAAAGTCTTACTAGGAGTATATGCTGGTTTGGGCTGGGACAGTTATTTTTCTTTGCAGTAGCTGGTATGGGGCTACGTTTTTGATTTGAGCTAGAAACTGCATTGAATATGCAGGGATGCTTTTGTTATTGCTAAACAGTACTAACACAGAGAGAGACAAGGCCTTTTCTGCTCCTCACACTACCCCACTAGTGAGTAGGCTGGAGGTGCACAAAGAGTTGGGAGGGGACCCAGCTGGGACAGCCAGCCCCAACTGACTAAGATATGCCCCAGGCCATATGGGGTCATGCTCAGCATATAAAGTAGGGGGAAGATGAAGGAAGGAGGGGATGTTTGGAGAGATGGCCCTTGTCTTCCCAAGTCACCGTTGCACATGATGGAGTCCTCCTTTCCTGGAGATGGCTGAACACCTGCCTAATTGTGGGAAGTGGTAAATGAATTCCTGCTTTGCTTTGCTTGCATGTGTGGCTTTTACCTATTAAACTGTCTTTATATCAACCCACAAGTTTCCTCACTTCTACTCTTCAGATTCTCTCTCCCATCCCACAAGCGGAAAATGAGCGAGCAGCTGTGTGGGACTTAGTTGTTGCAGGGGTTAAACCACGACAGAGCATCTGAAATGAACTGATCTCCATCTTGGAAAAAAGAGTAATTCCTGCACTGCACTGTGAAAATCAGCTTCTCACTACTTCTTTCAAAGTCCTCTTACTGTATGAGGTATGTATGTATGTACAACACATTGTATGAAACATCTTGTCCTAAAAGAACTGTCATGGTTTAAGCCCAGTCAGCCACACAGTTGCTCTCTCACCTTCCCCTCTTCGTTCCCTCTGCTCCCAGAGGGATGGGGAGGAGAATCGAAAGAACGTAACTCCCACTGGCTGAGATAAGAGCACTCCAGTAACTAAGGTATAACACAAACCACTGCTGCTACCATCAATAATAATAATGATAAGGGCAATAACAAGGGAAGAAAATACAACCGCTCACCACCTGCCGACCGATACCCAGCCCTACCAAGCAGTGATCTAGCCCTTCCAGGTGGCTTCCCTCAGTTTACATCCTGGGCATGATGTGCTGTGGCATGGAATACCTCTTTGGCTAGTTTGGGTCAGGCGTCCTGTCTCTGCTTCCTCTCGGCTTCCCCTCCTCCCTGGCAGAGCATGACACTCAGAAAGTCCTTGGTCAGAGTAAACATTACTGAGCAGCAACTGAAAACATTGGTGTTATCAGCGCTGTTCCCAGGCTGAAAGTCAAAACCACAGCACTGCACCAGCTACTCTGAAGGAGAAAAATGACTGCTACTGCTGAACCCAGGACACAAACCCATGAGTTTGAAGCAAATATTTACATTTTATGAAAAAGATCTCTACATTTTGGTGCTTTGGTGTTTCATGCATTGCATTCATAGACAAAATAAAATCAGCTTCTGTTAAAAAAAACCCAAAAAATAAAAATACGCAACAGCCAAACAGTGGTCTAAAATTATGTCTTTCTGGACAAGCAAAGGAAGATATTCATAAAGTCCAGCATTAGCCTTGAGAAGGAGGTCTGCTGTATTCCCTTTATGGCTTAAAGTAATGAAACCTCCACCACAGGAGCAAGAGACTAACTTTAGGTGGTTTGAATCTACCACCATGCAGAAATCTGCCTCTGCTGCCTGTAGGCATGCACTTGTGTGCTGCAAAGGGTCTTTCTGAATATTCCTCTTAATGTTCTAGTAATGCACAAGTAAAGAGACTATACAGGCTTGGAAGAATTAAGGCATTGCAGCAGTTTACAAGGGTTTTAGGAACCAGCAACAACAAAAATCACTGCTTTTTCTCCCTTTTGTTTGGGTGAGAGCTGAGCACCTGTCTCACACAGCACTTACCACACTCTTTCCCCCACAGTGTCAGGCTTTTGATCTTGCCAGTCCAAAAAAAAATCCATTTTCATTAACTAGTTGAGCATTTTAGGGAGAGGGAAGATACCCCAAACTCAATAGTGTCTATCAGCTTGGCTGCCTATAAAATCTGAAACGAAAATAAGGTGACTCACTAATTATTATTCTTAAGGGAAGAACAGGATCCCAGAGGATCAGAGCTTATCATAACTGCACATGCTGAGGTTCTTTTGGGGAAATGCCCTGAAAGATCTTTTTAAACTTTCTTATGGAGTGTAACTGATATTAATTCATGGGGGTGTTTTGTTCAAGAAAACTATCTTTTCAAGGAACTCTGTACTTCAGAGGCAGGAGCAGACTAAGCTTTCTTCAAAGGACTCTGCTGGGCTGCAGAAAGTAACAGCAGGACTTGTGACATGTGCATTTTCAATTCCACTCTCATAATTGTAGGAAAGTACATATGTTTAATTCTTTGAAGGTAAAGCAGAACAGAGCCCAGCCCATGTTTTTTCCAGCTTCAAGGTACTTAAGAACTTCCTCTTTTTCATGTACTATTTTTGTTTCTGAAACCATCAATTCTCCCTTAGCCCTAAGCCACTGATGCTTTGAATGTAAAATAAGGGACGCTCAACAAGTTATTTTGACTTGCTGATCAAAATTCCATTTTTTCTGAGCCCTGAAGTCTTTTCCTTTCATTACATTGCATATAAAAATGATTCTTATAGCCTTCATTTTCAGATATGGTTACACAAGTAGTTTTAGGTTAATTCAGATGGTAAAAAAATGCAGCAAATAATGAGATCTTAAACCATTTCATGAGATTACTGTTCCATTAACAAGGAAGAACACAAGTTTTCCGCACAACCAACAAGTAAAGCTGAAAGTTGTAATCAAACATTGTGGACTATAATTGAGGATTTGGGCAAAATCCTAACACACATATTTTCTGGTGAGTTTAGAGTAAATTACAGCAGCTCTAAGGGAATTACTTCAGACTGGTGCCCGGGGAAATCTCTAGACCCATGGAGAACTATAGGATTTCAGGATACCTTAGCAACATTGGAAGTGTGAAATGCAAAGTGTAATAAACAGAATTCATGTGAAAGTTTTTTTCTCTGTAGCTTTAGCATACCTCCGGTGAGAGGATGCCAATAGTACCAGGTCGCACAGAAGAGCTGTCCCAGATCAAATCTGAGGTTACTCCCAGCACTGTTTCCAACAATGTACATACAGATTTCTAGGAAAAGTAAAAGCATATTCTTATATTTTCTCAGGGTAGTCGCCCATTTGCCAGCAGTTTGCAACTGAGGGTTGATTTTTTAAGTCAGATGTGGATTCTAAGTGCTCAGTAAGGAAGAAGACTTGCTTAGCCCCCTTGACTTAAATTGTCTAGTCCCGTTGACCCCATTGTTTAAATGCTTAAGGCTTTTTAGTAGACAGGTTACAGCTATGGTTGCAAATTGTATAAAGATCTACATGTGTGAGAAGAAACTTAATTGCTCAACTTGGATCTCTCCATTTTTCTTTTGGAGGCAGTGACATCCCTTCATTGACCACATAACAAACTGATACTCCAAACTCACTTTGGCACCAATAGTTAAATGTACAAAAGCAGACTAAAGCATACAATGTGCCCATCTTGTGTAAAAATGAAACTAGGGTTTTAATTTATTTGGTTGTGGGGTTGGGTGGGAAGGGAGAAGATTTGGAAGTTAAAGAAAGATACCAAAAATAATTTCTCAGTTACTGTATATAAAAAATAGGGGAAGTGCCCCTCACAATGTGTGCAAAGGCTTAGAAAGCAGCTCATCCACACCAAACTTAATTAGCAGCAATATCCATCCCTGATTGGACTCTCAACATTTGGGCTCAGTGGTTCAGCTCTTCTTGGATGTTGGCTACCACCATGAAATTTCTGGCCTAGTGCCATAGCTGTAAGACAAATTTTTTTCTGGAATCTATATTTCAATACAAATGTCCCTGAATGGCTTCTTTAGAGCTGAGGGGGGAAGAGATGATTAACTTTGTTTTTTGTAAAGACTGAATAATTTGAAGATTTGACATCATTACCTGGAGTTATTCATTTTATGAGACACTGTGAACAGGCCTTACTAATTTTTTTATTTTACCTTTTCCATTTTATGATGAAGCATGAATTTTGAGCTATATTTGTAGGAACATTGAGTTTTCAAACATAGTTTGCAAATATACTTAAGCTATAGTAATTTCAGAACTTGATCCTTCTCAGTCTATTTGTTTAGTAAAATCCAGTGAATCCCTAAATTTAGAAGAGTTCCTTAATTTTATTTTTCAAGTAAAAAAAAAACGTATACATTTCTACTGTATATAAAAAAAAAAAAATGGAATGCATCACATTTAAATGTAGTCTTGCTGAAGTTAAATCAATTCCACAAACCACTTTTAGATATTCCCTTTAGTTTGCGGATTTAAATTTTTTCTAAAATCTCATTAATCGAACCTCTGCATGTAAAGACTCTAACTTTGCTATGGCAGAAGGAGGCTGTTCCCAACCCATATACACCCTTCACATTCATTTTCACACTTCATGCTGCAGTGATAAAAATGCTCTATTTTTGGCAGACATGATCTGAACATTGAGATTACCTTACACTTTGGGACAACTTTAAAAATCAGAACATAAAGGCACAATTTTACATTAATAAAGTATATGAATGATAAAATTATAGATGCTAATGATTTAAGATGATTGTTAAATTCTCAGGAAATTCCATACGTGGATTAAGTCTACTTGTATGTTTCTTATCTTGAAGATTTCTTATGTGTCTTCTTTCCTAAACATTTCAAAATTGATTTCTGACTTTTTAACTATCTTAATGTGTCAATTATGTGAAAATTCACGGAAACTTTCCACTTGTAAAATGATTATGTTCTAATTCTAATTGCAGAAGGCAGTAGCCTCAAAATCCAATATGTGTTTAACCTCTGTACGTATACTTAGTAATAGAATTTATAAATTATTTCAGAAACTCTCTGCAAAAGGACAATTTATTTTTTATTTTTTTTTTAAGAATTATTTGCCACGCCATAGCGGCAGCCTTAAAATGCAAGTAGTTTGGAAGATTCCAATCAAATTCAAATTAAATCTCAGCTGTTGTTATTAATTTCTGTTTGGGATTTTTTTTCTTCTTTTGTTTTTGTCTGTCTGCACAGACAACCAAAATGTCTTTCCTGATAGTTCACTACCTTAGGTGTTTATTCCTGTATTGACATGATTTAAAATTGCTGAAGGACAACCCTTATGCTTAGATGGAACAAACCTAGAGACCTTAAATCTGACAGATTATCATCACATCTTTTTAAGAATCTTGTGTGATTTACACTTTCAGCTGCACAGCTGTGCAGCTTGATATTTTACCTTTGTTTTGTATAATTAAAATGTTTTAAATAGTAGAATATGAGGAGGTGAATTTGGGGTGAGATACGAAGTATTAAAGCAAAGGCAGAAGAGTTCTCTCTATGATCTATGTGCAAGTAGCATAAAACAGAGTGGAAACTAATATTTCCTGAATAATTCAACTGAATAATTTCACTGAATAATTTCACACAATAATTTCATATAGTATATATAGTAGGTTTAGTCATTGAAATATTGCTTTGGTAAATGAATGAAGCTTACTATAGATGTGCACCAAGAAATATTTTCCATTCATCTGCTCTTTCATCTTTTCTATCCAGGGTTCAGAGACTCCAGTACATTCCACATACTAGGTCCACATAGCATTTGGACATTCATTAATTCAGTCCTTCCGGCCAGCATCTCTTAGATTAGTGCTGGGTTCCATCTTCTCATTCTGGGAGCTGCTAACCTTGGCTCTTTTCTGACATTTCTGTTGCACTGGGTCAATGCAGACCTTAGCTGTCAAGTTCTGCCTTGTCCTTCCTTGAATTTTCCCTTCCAGAATGGACCTGTGGACATCAAGTTATCTTAAGGACTCTTGTCCCAGCCCTTACTGCAGGTTTTCTACATCCTATTACAAAGTGAGGTCTTGCCTCTGACCTAAGAAATAGTCAAATGTAAATCTGTCTTAGACATTATTCTTGATGAACTAGGAATAGTTCAGCAGGAATAGGGAAGTGATCATCCCCCTATACTCAGCACTCATGAGGCTGCACCTTGAATACTGTGTTCAGTTTTGGGCTCTCATGAAGCCATGTGACTCTGGTGCCAGAAGCAGTCAGAGACAAGAGAGATATTGAGGTGCTGGAGCCGGTCCAGGGAAGGGCAATGGAGCTGGTGAAGGGTCTTATGAGGAACAACTGAGGGAACTTGGGAACTTTAGACTGGAAAAGAGAAGGCTCAGGGGGGACCTTATCTCTCTCTACAATTACCTGAAAGGAAGATGAAGAGGTGACTGGTCTCTTTCCCAGGTAACAAGTGATAGGACAAGAGGCCTCAAGATGTGCAGGGGAGGTTTAGATTCGATATTAGGAAAAACTTCAGTGGAAGGGTTGTCAAGCATTGAAACAGGCTTCCCAGAGAAGTAGTGGAATCACCATCCATGGGAAGCCATGGTTCAGAAACATGTAAATAAGGCCCTTAGTGACATGGCTTAGCAGTAGATTTGGGAGTCCTGGGGTAAAGGTTGGACTTAATCAACGATTTTTTCCAACCTAGTTGATTCTCTGACTCTATAAACTAGCAACAAGAGATAATTAGTCCACCCAAATATCACATTAAAAAAAATGTGGCTTCACATAAGAAAACAAATTGTAATAGACTACATTTCAAAGCAATGTGATTCTGTACATGAGAATTTCAGAACTGGAGGAAAGTTTTTAAAGTTGTCAGACTGATTTTTTGCATGGGACTGTGGGGGTTACAATACTACCTGAGTCAAAATACTCTAATGCTGAAAATCCCTCGGCTTTTGAAAAGGTACAACCTCTCTGAAATTAATTCATTCAGAATATTATAGTAATAATAATTAAGATTAATTCAGAGTAATATAACAAAAAAAATCACACTCTGGAAAAGAAAGTTTCAAGGAAGGAGGAAACAATGGTGAACAAGTGGACGGACAGCTGTTCTTTCTGTCCTTTCCACTTGCCCAAAAACCAGATCCTGAACATGTGCCCTTATGAAGCTATGTGTCTCTGAATCCAGAAGTGGTGAGAAACAAATCACTGGGAAATATGTAGGATTAGTCAAGTGATGACCAGGCCTAACATAGTTCTTTGAGATTCCTGCAGGCCCTTGTATGGGCTTTGGGGGCTAATCTGAGCATGGGAGGAGATGTTCTGAGCCCAAGAAGAGCTGCTATAATTAGCAGAAATTAGATGAAATGTGAAAAACTATCTAGGTGGGGTAAAACATTGTCAGAAATAGCCAAAATAGTTTCCCTGCATGCTAGACGCTGAAGACCTAGATGCAGTGAGATAAAATAGACACTTTGAAATACTGTTTTTCCAAGTTTTGATTTTCCACAGTCTCTTGCATGTTCCTTGTGCTGGGAACTTCTGTTGTTCTGATCTTTCCCTCCGCTCCTCTTCTTCTATCCTTAATCACACTGTACGCTCTTGCTTGCCATTTGAATGCCCTTCAGCGAACACTAAGCAGCACCACCAGCACCTGTCACATTTTGTTTCTTTTACCTTCTTTTCCAGAAGGCAAAGATCTCTTGCAATTTAAGTCTTTTCCATCTTAAAACTAATGATATGTAACATTTTTTTTCCCCTTGTGTTTGAAAATATAAAGTATGAAGTATTTTATTTTTTCTCATTTTTCGTAAACACACACATATTTATGAGAACAATAGTGAACAAAAGAATAAATAAATGAGAAGGTAGAAAAAGAAGAAGGAAAAATGGTCATGTTCAGCTGACATATACTTTCTTGCAGCCATACTATTAGCAATTGCCATAATAAGCATCTCTCTGCTTGCACAGGGTCCTTACTCTGGCAGATGTAAAAGCATGAAAACCCTCAGAGATCAGAAACAGGGTTTACAGGGTGATGCCCCAAATGAAAAACTAGTTTCAGATTTTTGAAATGGTAATTTTCCCACTTCAGGACTTTCATGTCTCTACAGCCATTTGAGTTAAGTCATGTGGATGGTCCCACATTTTCTTTCCACTGCCTGAGATTTTCTTCTGATACAACATTCAAGACAAGCCAATTTTAACTGTTCATATAGAATCTCTTTTGCATTTGAAAAACTGTGCTAATGTGCACAGGATGTATTATTCATATCATGCCTGCTGTAATTTACATAACTCAGGAAACAGTATTCACATTCTGGGGTTTCATTTGTTGCACAAACAATGCTCACTAGCATTGTGTAACTGTCTTAAAGTACAGTTGTTGGTCACCATGGAAATTTAGTGTAGCTAAATAATCTTAGCACACAATTCACATTCCTTCATACATTAATATAATGTTCCTTATGCTTAGCAGCAATATCTCCTGAGCACTTTGGCAAATGGTGTGGTAATGATATTCACTTATTCAGAAAGAGCAAATGGGTATACTTTTAAGAGTAGGCAGTGAAGCAGGTACTGTAGGACTCCATACATATTTTCTTAATGGATCAAAGTTTCATAGTTTGCAAGCAAAAGAAAACCAGTCTTCCATCTTTCTCACAATGAATTCTACAAATTAAATCTGGAATTTGAAATTCAAGATGAGCTTTTCTGGCTTTGAATATGAAAAATTGTGCCACAACAACTTAATATTTTCGCAAGAACTGCAAGACAATAGGGCTCTGTAGCTATAATGTAGTTCCATTAGAAATGTAAAATTACAAGACTCAATTTTTATCTTTTACAGTAAGTAAAAGCCAAGCAGACATTCAAACCCAGTGAATGAAAAATTGCCATCGCAGACGGACAAGGAAAACAAGAGAAAATACTTTCAAGCCAGAAATCATGTTCAACCCTTCTATGATCATATAGATAAATACCAAGAAAAGAAAGACATCTACCCTCAAAAAATGGCATAGCTCTTCCTCCTCCCTATCTTTTAATTAATGGAGAAAGTAAAACTGCTCTTGAGGCTCAAAGATCTATACAGGAAGATACTGGGACTCATGAGAAGAGTTTACTGTAATACACTCCTGACCAGAAAAGTTACTATGCCACCAGAGATCTTGTTGCTGTTTCTCTGTTTCCAGTGATAAGGTAGCTCTAAAATGCTTAAATAAACAAGGACTTATGTAACCATTATCTCTGTAGGCTTAGCTCAGGGCACAGAGGATGGGCTGCTTGCATTCCTCTGTTGCATCCCACAAGAGACCTCCAGGTCAGCCCATTTCCCTAGAATTTTGAAGCAGCTTTCCTGCTCTCTCAGAGATGTGGATTCGCTGCTGCTGCTGCCCACATCATAAGACCTTGCCTTTCCTTACCTGCAGCCACCTGCTTCACATCTCAGTAGCAGTGCTGTACCTTTTTCTGTCCCTTACGTGGCACTGACTCATTTTCCCTCAAGGTATGTTTATTAAATAAGGTGCTATGACTGCTCCTACTACATATCAGCAGCTTCGTGGCTTCCACTTTTCTTCTTTGTTCATTCCAGGCTTCCTTATCCTTCCCTTCCATGCCCCGCTTTCTCCAGTTAACTTCCCTGAACCTATCTTTTATGTACCTCAGCCTACTTCTGTCTTATATTCTGTCTGGTTTTGAATTCCATATTCAGTTATATTTTGTCCAGAAGAATGAAACAGTGAAGTTCTGAACTCAATCCCTTTGTGAATTCAAGCCAAAACAAAAAATCCAGCCTGGAATCTGAGTATCTGCTACCCAGACTACCGCTGATGCTTGCTGAACAATTCTTTCTTGTCTTTTTTATTTTATAGGACCTCAGAAACAATCTGGTCACTATCAGATCAAATGCACTTTACATGCAGATTTTGGTGGTTTGCTTCAGAAACCCAACTAGTATCTTTAATGCCATTCAAGGCATATCTCTGTTGCCTGTGTCCCCTGCTCCTTTTGATCAGAGGTCGATGTGATCTGAGCAGTCTGTTTCCTGATACTATTCTGGGTTCAATAGATTCTCTTTTGCCAGGAGCTGTAATTGTGAATCCAGATGTTCCCTGCTTAGCAGCTAATGCTTTTTAGCATGAATTGTTTCAGGCAGTAATACTTAAAAAAAGCAAATATAGCATGTTCTCCTGCAAAGAAAGGCCTTTAAACAAGATGTCATCGAAGTCAGAAACATGTTCACTTGCGCAGTTGCTCTTATACATGCAGTTTTTAAGGTATCATTTCTGTCATGTAAGGGTTTGCAAAGATCAAGTATGGAGTGCTGTCACTTGATAAAAGTTTATGATTAAGACAATGGATACAGACTGTTCTTGCAGCTTCCTGTGGCTGCACAGCTTTGTACAGAAGGAGCCCTGACTCAGAAAGCAGGTACTTTTCATTTACCAGTTAACCAGTTCTTCAGTTTAGGAGGGAAACAAGCTACTAAGCAAAACAAGTTGAAAACTTACTTCTCCGTATACTAAGAAATATGAATGTTAAGGCCCTATATCTATGCTTGTTAGACTTGTAGTCTGACAGAATATGTAGAACTCTCTCTCATGGTCTGTTAATATGTGTTGTGGTTTAAGCTTAGTCGTAAATTAGACAAAGCATGTAGCCTGCTTGTTTTCCCCCCACAACCTGTCC
>WYDI02029650.1:0-13611 GCA_009867235.2 Psittacus erithacus | reverse complement strand
CCGTCTCTCCGTCTCTCCGTCTCTCCGTCTCTCCGTCTCTCCGTCTCTCCGTCTCTCCGTCTCTCCGTCTCTCCGTCTCTCCGTCCTGGGACCGCAGAGCGCGGTAAGCGCTGGGGGTGGCGGGGGAGCCTTTCGCCCCTGGGCTGCAGGCCGGTAGGGCCCCGCGGGCCTTCCGCAGGTGCCCGGAGCTCTGCCCTGTGCGGCGTTGGAGGCACGGCCGGCCCCGGTAACGCCCTAGATAGGCAGGAGCGGGAGCTCTCCGCGGCCTGCTGGGATTTATCCGGCCACTGGTGTTATCCCCAGAGCTGTTCCAGGAGCGAAGCCTTCGGCCTGGCCTGCTGTATTTACTCGTCAGGCCATTCATATCAATGATAGCTTCAAAAAAACACCGGGAAGGGGAAGTTGAACTATGGCCTGCATTCTTATTTATTTGAGTATCATTAGAGTAGTTCTCATACTTTTGATCTAATTCCCTGCTTTCTTTTTACCCCCAGGTCTTGGAGGGTTTTTTTAGGTAAAAATGAAGGCCAGGAAAGGAGGGAGATTCAGATCTTCTTTTAAGTTGAAACAAAAAGGCATTGAAGTAATAGGAAAATGGAAAACTGTGCAAATCGACCCAAGTCTATTTGCTGAAGAGGAGTTTAGAAGTATAGTATGTTTGGAGGAACTTACAGACTACAGGCAAGTAAGTTCTTCCAAAGTGGGAAAAGTAAAAGAGAAGAGAAAGGCTGAGAGTGTTTCAGAAGAAGGTAATGAGGAGAAGGAAGAAGAACCTGTCATCCCTCCCCAAAAGAAGAAGAAAACCAAAGATTTGAGAAACAAAACAGATGAAAGCAGTGATACTACTGCAGCAGAATTTGATGTGCCAGTTGATAAAGAGGCAAAGCATAATGAAATAATCAAATTGGTAGATGATGAGGTCTATGGACACATGGCAGACAGCATGTCAAGCGCAAAAGGTGCTCTGAAGAAAAAGAAAAAGAATAAGGTAGCTAAAAATAAGGCTTCTCAAGCTAGGGAACCTCTTCCATCGGTACCTACTTCTAAAAAAGTTAAAAACTGGACAACAGAAGTTTTATCTGCCTCAACTGATCGCAAAGCAGATGTGTCTGCATGGAAAGATCTTTTTGTGCCTGAACCAGTGTTGCGGGCCTTGAGCTACCTGGGGTTTAGTGCTCCAACTCCTATTCAGGCCTTAGCCTTGCCTTCTGCCATCCGGGACAATATGGATATTCTTGGTGCTGCAGAAACAGGTACAGATCTGTTATACTAGTTGTATGCGCTGAGAACTTGGCATCTCCCCTCTTTAAATGCAGCTCATGGTTGCAGGTTTACATATGTAACAGAAGCAGCATTTGTATGTGGGAGAAGAGCTTGCATCTTCTATGTATCCAACATATTAGTAATGACTCATTGTTTAGTGTTACAGCTTTGTAACTTACAAATACAGGAGTTTCCATCTTTCCAAAGTACAGGGCGCAAAGCTTGGAAGTCTCAATGAGATATTTTTTTTTTTGCTTTTGACAGAAGGCTTTTTGTGGTGTTTCTCAAATTGTTTCTCATTTGGGAACTAACAAAACAGACAGGGTCATTTTTCTAGCAGCCTAACTTCTGTAGATGTACCTGGACCAAGGCAAAGCAAAGGAGTAGGTTTCTGGGAAGACAACTCAGTACTACCTTGGAGCACGGTGCTAGGTGTGAATATGGCCTAGGCCTTTATTGTTGCTAGAGGCTCTACCTCTGGGCTTGCCCTGTATGTGGTCACCAGCCCTTCTCACTGCTTGTGCTTGAAGTATTACATTGATAGCTGTAATGCATACAACTGTAACAGAGAGGTGCTGTCTCGTGTCTATCTTCTGATAAGTTCCTACCTTTGTCTTTGAATATTGCTAGCTTTTATGAAATTTGTTATAGCTCCTTTTATACTTACTGCTACGAAGTCTCAGAGCATTATATTGCTGCTCGTACCTTTGAAGTTTTGTCGTCTTTGGCAGTGGAACATTTTTTTTTCTCAAAACCCCTAAAAATAGGAAGCATAATTAGAAGCTCCTTGGTTTAAAGGCTTCCTTTGCATCCTTTTCATCTGTTCTAGTTGCCTTATCTCCCTGCTTGTCTTGCAAAGCCATTTACTACTCGTGAGCATGAAGGTATAGTAACTAATCAGATATGCAGTGATTTGCATTTTTATTTTAATAAGAAGCTAGGCTGGTGCTATTAACTTTAATAAGATTAGAAAAGCCTGCAGGGAGAGTTTTTGAAAATGGAACTGAAAATTTAAATGGTGTTTTTGTGGTGCAAAAAAGTGCTATTTGGGCACTGCTGGAAAGCAAATCCCTCTCTAGCAGCAGAATGGGTGGTGGCAGGTTGTGTTGTTATTGTCTAGTTTTGCATAACACTGAGACAGTAGGACTGTGGTTTGCTCATTTATTTTCTTCTTTCATGAGAGGAAGCCAGGTTCTCTCCAGAGAGCCTAGTGAGTCATCGGTGTTCTTGTAGAAACCTGGGAGAAGACTGGGACAATTGTCTGTAAGGAAGTGATGCAGCTGGGACAGGCTTTCTCCTTTCTCCTCCCCCTGCATTCTAGCACTTCCCATAGCATTGATCCTGAGGGAGAAACATGACAGGTCAAAGAACTACTCATGTCCCCTTTTTTGGTAGTAACATGACGAACAGTAAGATTTTGATAGGGCAGTGTCATGCAGTATACGGCAGTAGATTCCTGTGGAGATCTGATGTGGGGAATATCAAGGCTCATTGTTTCTGCGGTGGATCTGCCCAGTTCTGTTTATTACCAGGTAGAACTTGTGAAGTTTTTGGTTAAGGAGCCCAATTTTATCTGTGTAAAAATCTTACCGTTTAAAACCATGAAAAACATGAATTAACTTGAGCTGTAGTGTCTGGGGGTTGCCAAGACGTACTTTTCTCCTGGTTTTGCAGGCCTGACTATGGTATGTGAACTCTGTGTTGTGAAGATAATGTACGCTGTGAGGGAATTATTTGATTAATTTGTGGGTGAATTTAGTGCCTGCAGAATAGTTCTGAATATCACAGCCCTAATCTGGCTGGGTGCAGTACTGATATTTGCACCAGCCAAATTGCATTACATTTAATTCAGGACCAGCAGTGTTCTCCACCTTAAAAACATATTTTGGTACTGCAGAATCTTACTATATAAGTGCTCTGCAACTCCATATCATAAACATTTTTTGCTTCAAGGGCAGAAATGGTAAGAGACCTCCCAGACTTGGAGAAAGATGAGGAAGAGGATATGAAGAGACTTCGCAGCAGTGTTAGTCTGAATAATGATACTGGCTTAGCTATGTATTAACTAATATTAAGGTTCTCCCCTAAACAGGCAAAATCCTGTGTTACTAAATTTGGCAAACCATTGCAGGTTTGTGATATGGACAAATAATGCTTAAGTAACTGAGATTTCCAGAGGACTGCTTCCCAGCACTGGCCTCCCTATTACAGGAGTGGTATAATAGTATCTTGTGCTCTGGATGCTGCTTTTGTGGCTGATGAACTGGTATTGATGGGAACTTTAACTGGGATGGATGTGCTACCAGGCTTCTCCTAATATCTTTATTAGTGACAGTACAGAAGGGAATATGTAGCAGGAATGAGACTCACAGTTTGGTACAGTGGACCCCTGAAATTAAAGTCAGGGAGCATTTCTGTATTTGACAGCTCTCTTATCTTCAAAGTGCATTATCTGTTTTGGACTAGATTTATGTGTTTTGATTGTGAAAATGTGAGCTGGTGAGAGATCAGGAAATTAGATGGTGTAGTATTTCCAGATACAGTTACTTAGAAAGTAGTAAACACAGTGCTGTAAATTGAAGATAGAAGCGAATCCTTGAAGTACAGTTTGTCCTTGGCCTCATTTGCTATTCCCTTATTTGGAGAACATGGATTGGAACTGTCAATTAGGGCATGATATTCTCCTTATAGGCATAAAAATACCTTGGCTGCAACTGCAGTTTTTAAAAAACAGTTTGAGAACAAATGAATCTGCCTGACCTGCTAGTGATTGGAAAAATACCTGTTCCCTAGGCAATATGCTGTTGGTGACCTCAGGACTTATAAAAGGAACAGGAGGAAAGATGCTATTGCTCCAAGTTTTTGGTCTTCTGAAAATCAATAGTGTGTATCTGTTACAACTGTATGTTTTAAGAACCGTGTGTGATTGCTGCTTTTCTCATCTTTTCAAATAAATGACTTGTTGGTCTGTGTTATTATTCTTGTTTGTTTTTTTAGGAAGTGGCAAAACGCTTGCATTTGCAATTCCAATGATTCATTCTGTGCTGCAGTGGCAAAAGTCAGATAGCTCAGCAACCAGAAATGACAGTGTTTCTAAAAACTCCCATCAGTATCATGATGAAACAAGTTGGGAAAATGAGAATGAAGCAGAAAAACTAACCCATCAGCAGGCTGAAGATAGCGGAGATGAAGATGATGCATCTTTCACAACAGGTTGTGTGAAGGTGCTGGAAAATTTTGAATTCGATTCAGGTGACGAGACTCATAATGTTGACTACCATAAGAAGAGGCCACTTTTAGGACTGGTCCTTACACCCACAAGAGAATTAGCTGTACAAGTAAAACACCACATTGATGCAGCTGCGAAGTTTACAGGTATGTAGACTCCATGGGTCATGTCCCAGATTATGCTGGGTTGGGATCTTAGCATTTGTGTTGAGCCAGAATGTGTGCCACAGTTTCTTCCACGTTATAATATTGGGGTGGCTTTTGCAAGGCTAGTGTTTGTAGTCCCTAATATTTGAGTAATGCATTAAGAGTCTTCAATGGGTTGCAAGTGGAAGTAAACAATTAATATGGGATATTTTGCTTTAAGTTATTTCTTTTTTCAAATAGCTATTGACTCGTGGTTTAGCAACACAGAATCAGTACTGAGCCACAGCTTTGTCCTGGTTTTGGATAATGTAGGTTATATATGAAAAATCATTTAATTTGTATACATATAAAAATATAGATCATAATTTTCTTTTTGACAGGTGTTTCAATCTATGTAGCTAATAGATACAGATATATCGATATATATCATTTTCATCTACCTGTCTGTGTATCAGGAAAAGAAATTATGGCTATAAATTTTAACGGTGTATAGGAAGGTATTGCTGGATTGTCTGACTTACCTCCTGCAGCAGTCAAGCCACAGCATTTTGCTGGGTAACAAGCCTGATGAAAGACATTCCATCTTGTTCCTTTCTCTTCCAAACCAGAGGTCAGCACATCTGTTAAGTGACTAAGCATGTGAAACTGTTCAAGATAGGGATAATTGGGAAACAACTCCCTGCTTACTTCTCCAATAGTAGTAGATATTGATGAGGATACGTAGTGCAGTGAACTGCTTTTAAGCACATCTTCCTTTGGTATCGTCCTGCTGTGCTCATCAATGTACAGCTAATTGCAAGGCTAATTTTAACTCTTCAATTTATGTCAGTACAGTTCTGATAGGAGCAGTTCTATTTGTGCATAAAAATCTGCTCACCAAGTGATGTATAGTTGCTGCAGCAGAAGAGAAATAGAAAGCAGGGCTTTCTTTATTGTCTCAAATTCACTTTGAAAAGAATTCCCACCTGGAAGAATGGGACTCCACAAGAAATAGAAAGAAAGAGCAGTCGTAGATCGGGTACTGGAGGAATCTTGCACACTAGCATTGAGTTTGTCATGGGACAGTGCAGTCTTTGAAGAAATAGAGTGAAATAAGCCATGTATGGACTCTCTGCTTCCAAAGCTAAACTCCCTTTAGTACCTGAGCAAGTTAATTAAAGCTAAGTTAGGGTCTGTGCTTCCATGTAGTCCAGAAAATCATTAATTGGGCAGAAGCATTCTTGTTAGGATTATTCCATAGCAAATGAACAGTTACTAGCAAGACGGGCGTTTCTTAGTCTTATTTTTGGATAGGCCTGCTGGTTATTCCTAATAGGAACATACCTGTTCATTCAGATGTCATTGACAAAACATGAGATTCTGAAATACGGGCTAACAAAGCTAACAGCTATGGAGGGCATATGTGATTCTTCCTGCTGTTGGAAGATAGGTACAGTAAAAGAAAAACTACTTTATTTTTGGCATCCAACTATAATGAGGATTTTTCTGGAAAATTAAGGGCATTGCTGTGCATGCAGTGTTACATAAAACCCCTGGAGTTTCCTGGCCAAAATGCTTGCTGAAAGTTGCGTTGCAGACTTATTAAAATAATTCTTTTGGGTGGATGGACGTAAAGACATTCACTTATAAATTATTGAGATCAAAACTGTTATTTACATGTTCTAGGCATTAAGACTGCAATTATAGTTGGAGGCATGGCTGCACAGAAGCAAGAACGTGTGCTGAATCGAAAGCCAGAAATTGTAATTGCAACCCCAGGCCGCCTGTGGGAGTTAGTTAAAGAGAGACATCCACATCTTTCAAATCTTCGGCAGCTCAGGTAACAGTGCCTTTTAGACTAACTGCTGGATGCTGAACTGGGCATCACTGCATGCTGATTGTGTTTACTAACTGATTAAATAATTTAGACTACATAAGATCATGTATTTCTTTGCCAGAGTGTTTTATTGAAATGCACAGTGGTTATATTGGTGGAGGGTCAATTGATGAGAAATGTTCAATTAAAACCAGTAGCAAAAACACCCTTTTTCCTTTAACCCGTTTTTTTGGGAAAAAAAAAAAAAGAAAAAAGTATAAGGCTACTGTAGCTACCCCTGGTGTACCTGGTGTTTCTTTGGGTTTTAGATGCAGAACTTCCCTCATGTATTTGGCAGGAAAAGTTCATTCTAAGCATATCAGGTTTGTATTTATCTGTACGAGTGAATTTTTACTGTATGTTTTCTGTTTGACAGGTGCCTTGTGATTGATGAAGCAGACAGAATGGTTGAGAAAGGTCACTTCTTAGAGCTGTCTCAGTTGCTGGAAATCTTAAATGATTCACAGTATAACCCTCAACGGCAGACTTTCGTTTTTTCTGCCACTTTGACTTTAGTCCATCAGACTCCCACAAGAGTTTTACAGAAGAAGAATGCTAAAAAGATGGACAAGAAGACCAAACTAGAATTGTTAATGGAAAAAATAGGAATAAAGGGCAAACCCAAAGTAATAGACTTAACAAGAAAAGAGGCTACTGTTGAGACACTGACAGAAACCAGAATCCACTGTAATACAAATGAGAAGGACTATTACCTGTATTATTTTCTTCTCCAGTATCCAGGAAGAACCATGGTCTTTGCAAACAGCATAGACTGTGTAAAACGCCTCAGTTCTCTCCTCACAATCTTAAGTTGTGATCCTCTTCCTTTGCATGCCAACATGCACCAAAAGCAAAGGCTGAAAAACCTGGAAAGGTTTGCTGAGCGAGAGAGGTGAATTGATTTTTCTACTTCCTAGTAGAGGAAATCATGTAAAGGGTAGCCGGGAAAGAAAACAGCTCTGTTACAGTAGGAGCAGGTTGGGGAAGGTAACTGGGGAAGCGAGGTTATTAACAATTAAGGATGAGGTTTCATAGGATGGTTGAGGTGATGAACTAGAGCAAGTTCAGTGGCAGGCCATGTGGGATGGTCAGGAAGCACTAGCTTTGTAAGGGTGAGAGGCTGAGGGTTTGTGTATCACCTGGGAAAAAGACCTAATGGCAGCCCTCAGATATCTTAAAAGAAGGTTATCCAGAAGATGGAGCCAGGCTCTTCACGGTGATGCATAGTAAGAGAGTGAGAGATAAGGGGTATAGGTTAAAACAACAGATTTGGGGTATAAGAAAAAGCTTTTTCTCTGTGAGGACCGTCAGGCATTGTGACAGGCTACTTGTTCTTGGAGTTTTTCAAGGTTCGCTTGGATAACGCCGTGAGCAACCTCTTCCAACCTTATTGCTCATTCTGCTTTGAATAGGAGGTCGGGCTAGAGACCTCTTTATGTCTCTTAGAGCCTGAATTATCCTGTGGTCTGGCATCTCATTGCTGCTGGAGCTGTCACTTGCCCCATTTGCAACCATATGTTCTTATAACTGTCCTGCACATCTGTCTGCCCCTGTGCCCTAGCTCTGCAGCTCATTTGAGTACTTCTGTAAGTCATTTCATCTCACTGAGCCATCAGAAAGCTAATCACTTTTTGCTGGGTTGGGGTTTTGCAGGTTTAATTAGATGAATTGGCTTCCTGAGGGTCAAGATATTCTGCAGCAATGCGAGAGAAGGGGTGGTTATGTCTTTCAGCAGCAGTAGGGAGTCAGGTTTGCCCATGCAGGCCTGTCTTGCCATTTGAAGAGTTACTCTTTCCTGCTGGCTTTGGAATGGCCTTTGGGAGGAGGTTGGTGATCTCAGAACTTCCACAATCCAGACACCTCAGTTTAGTCCTATGAAGTGCTGCATGCTGTCTGAGTGTGGGAATTTGTACCTTTTTAATAGACTCAGGCAGGGAGAACAGAGATTGAATTGCTGTGACAGATCTGCGGTATTCCTTGACAAAATGTAGTATCAATAGCATTGGTCTAGGCCTGATAGTGCATTTTCAAGACTGCACGTTTTCAAGGCAAAAAGAAATCTGTGAGGCCATCTATCATGGCGTCTTGCAGATTTCAAGCCATAGATTTTTCTGAGTTTATTTCTCCTTTGAACCTTGTAGGAATAGAGTGTACAGTTGGATGCCATAAAATCTTAAGAAATTCCTGTCACCTACAAGTAACTTGTTTCAGTTGATGGGAGATTTTTAAAATCAAATTGTTCCATACTCTAAGGAGACATCCTTCTCTGTAGTAGACTGTTTATGTAAAAGGTCATTAATTTTTTCAGGTCTTCGTTTCTAGGATAAGGAGAATTACTAATTGTCAGAACAGAATCCCCCCCCTTATTATTCTAGCTTTTCATTTTCTGAGAGAATTTACTTGAGTGCAACTTGGTAGAAGATATTTCAGCCCCCAGCAGCTCTTCATTATAAAGTTACTAATGTGATTCTCAGCTGGTGAAACTGTACTGCCAAAAGATCAGCTGTGTTGTTAATAGTAATGTCATATCAAGCTAAAGGCATTTTTAAACCCAGCCCGAGCCAAGCCCTGAAAAATGTAATGAAGGGGAGCATATCCCCTTTCCAAATAATTGGGTTAGATCATTGAATAGTGGTATGCACTAGCGTTCCTGTGAATTGGGAGAGAATAAAAGCATGGGAAGAGAGAATCCAGCAAGGTAGTGAATTTCTTTATTGTAAACAGGATAGACTTTCTGAAGGTAGCATTTGTATTTTTTTGTTTTACTTTTAAGAATTGCTGTTTCAAGACTGCCTCTGTTATAATACTGAGTGTTATTTTCTGTAAGGCCAAACGAACAGTGTATTTCCAGCAGATGATATAGTACAAATGTGTTCCTTAAATTGCTGTGGCAGAATTCTGTGTTGCTGTATTTTATGTTCCTTGGCAGATGGTTTACTGTTCAATTTTATGTTCATTAAATGTTATCACTTTCTCAGCTGTGTCCTCCTGACAACAGATGTTGCAGCTCGTGGCCTTGATATTCCCAATGTGCAGCATGTCATCCACTACCAGGTTAAATATTTTTTTTTTTTTTTTGCTTTTACTGTTTTGGTTTTGTAATTAAATTTTGCTGATGCAGGACACTAAATCTGTGATTCTTGGTCCTGTGTATAGTCCCAAGTACACAGATTTAATCATCATTAATTCAACTGTACTTAGAGCTTTTTACTTAAGGATCTCATTGTTGCAGTGACTGACTATATATATAATATGTGATTATATATGAGGAATGGCATAACAGATGATTCTCTGTGCTTTTTGATTAACTTTGATATACAGAGGTGTCAAATAACTGAAGACACATACAATTTTTTGCAAATTAAATGGCAGAGGGTCAGAAGTTAGGAGAGACTCCCAAAAGATTATGCAAGGAAGACTAGTGGACTAGAGAAGAGAAAGTGTCTCCAGACATCATCTTTTATATTACCTTCAGCTGTGTTACTTGCAATGTGCCATGTGTATATAAAAAACAATGTCCTGTGGCAACCTCTTGGCCAGGGCACACTAGGTTGCTGCTAGTTCTCCGTGGTGAGCTTCATGGTATTTTCTGAATACTTGCAGGTCCCTCGTACTTCTGAGCTGTACGTACACCGAAGCGGCAGAACAGCCCGAGCTGCCAATGAAGGCCTCGGCCTACTGCTGATTGGCCCTGATGACTTGATCAATTTTAGGAAAATTTATAAGACATTGGAGAAAAGTGAAGAACTGCCATTTTTCCCAGTTGAAACCAAGTGCATGACTTCTATCAAGGTAGAGAAACAACAATCTCTTTGCAGCCTGAGTAGTTGCTTGCTTACTTATAATATATGTTTGCGTTGCCCATCACATTCTTTCCAGATTTCAGATGAAGTTTACCCTTCAGGACCTGGATTTGAAAATGAAGTTAATCACACTTTATCTTATTTTAAACAATATTTATGATTTCAATAACTGGCCAAAGAAGGGTGTTCACACATAGATATCACTTAACACTTTTCTTGCATGTTGGTACGTAGAGCTCCTGATAGATTCCCAAAAAGAGTACAAGGAAGCAAGTATGATTTGTGGCTCAGGTGCTAAGATGGCTCTGTTAAGCGTTAGACTAGAGAACAGTAGCAGGTCCAGGAATCTTCAGTGGTCTTCATCTACCTCTTCTCAGTTGATGTAGTGAGTTGTCTGCTGTTTTTAGAAGTTCCTACATTGTGAGGCTACTGAACCCCATCAAAACAGTATGACTTTTTCAGGAGATGCAGCTTTCTGAAAGAGGAAGAAATCAAAGAAATGCTTCCATAGTCTCATGTTTCTCCTCTTGTAACAAAGAGAATTTGATAATTATTTTTTTCTTCCATCTCCTCCTCCATCTGCCCCCTCCACTCACCAAAAGTTCCTGGTTACTGAAAGAAATCTGTTGTTTTTAGAGTGTTTCTTCAGAGGTCCTTTCTGTGTTTCTTGATGAGTAGTTCTTGGCTCCTATCATGCTCTGTCAGTTAATGAGTAAACAGATACTGTTTCCACACTCAAATTTTCCTGCCACCATCTCACGATCTCTCCTAGGTGTAGTAGTGCTCCTATCCCCAGAAAAGATGTCTGTAATTGTAATTACAGGATTTCAGCCTCCTAGGCCCTTCATATGGGTTAGGTCTCATTCACTCTTTGCCCTGGGCTTAGTCACAAAGCCATTGTAGTTGGGACAACTAGTGCTGCTGGGTCTTTATGTCTGTCCTTTGGCATGCTCTTTCCTGGTTCTGCTTGCCTCCCTTCAAGTTCAAGAAAAGTCTGAAGGGATTTCACACTTGAGAGGAATAGAATTGGTAAACCATGGTAGAGGAAAGACTGAAAGAGAACTCAAGTTTTACAGAGATGGAAAAACTTTAAAATTGCTTGTAATGGTCTAAGAAGATGTGACTGATTTATTTTATTAGCTCACTGCAGTTAATTTCCTCTTTCTCTGCTTCTTAACTATCTGGCAGTTCTAGCTGGTGTACTTACTGTGTAGCACCAGACTATTCAGTAGGAGTGGTCAGGGTGTCCAGCGCAGGGTTTGTTTCGTGTATCCACAGGCATGTTCCAAGCCACAGAACTTGCTGATGGGTTGGTTATTATTCATTGTCAGTGCAGCTTTTCTTTCCATAACAAATTAGATCTAAGACAGCTTGGCCCAGCTGGAAGGCTGGAAGGTCATGTTAGGTTTGCTGGGCATCTTTGTTCTATCTGTGTGCAGCTGGGAAGAAGGATGGGACATTTTGTCCTGTGCCTAAACAAGATCCAGGTGCATTTCTGAAAACAGGAGTGCCTTCTTCCCTATGGGTGGCAGGAGCTTTCTTCTTCTGAGTGGGATGAAGGTAGTGGCTGCACTTTACTCCTGAGACTAGTAACTTTACTATAAGGTGCACCATATACCTTGGAAATGTCTGAATCATGCTTTGTGCTTTATCTGTCTGAAGTGTTTGTAATGTTTCATTTAAAGAAGAAGTTAACATTTTGGCATGTTTAGTAGTTGAGATGTTTTAGAAGTCAGATTCTATCATGGAAGTGAAGGAGGAGAATGCTTCAGTAAATGGGCTGTGAGGCATTGGCTTGGGATATCAATAAGGAACAGAAGTTCTCTCTGCATCTCGATTGCATTGTAGTGCATGCTCTCAAGCACTGATTCTGCTGAAGTGCCCCATATTTAAATGTGATCACAGTGTCTAAAATGTACTTTTTTTTTTGCAGGAGCGGGTGAATTTGGCACGGCAGATTGAGAAGGCAGAATTTTTCAACAGTCGGGCCAAGCAACACAACTCCTGGCTCCAGCAAGCTGCAGAGGCTCTTGAGATTGATCTTGATGATGACATGCTTATGGGCAAGTGGAAATTTTTGCTTTTTTATGGGTATAAACCTATGGGACTCAGGTGCTCTGATAGAACTGGTGTTCAGAAGCAGCTGCACCATGACAGAGAAATTCTTAAAACCTGCTGGGCAGAATGGGAAGGAAAGGACTGTCATTACTTAGAACATAGTGATGCTGCTATTTCCAGGTTGGTTGTGCAGTAGATAGTGCTGGAGCTGAGGGAGTCAGGTGTGAAAATTCTGGCAAGCTGCAGAAAAGTCCACGTCATAGGACAAGAGCCATTTAGCTTCTGGCAAACATTTTAGAGTAATCTAAGAGCCCAGAACTATCTGCTTGAGTTTCATCCCCTCTGTGTCAAAGAAAAAGCTGTTTCTCTACTTCTGTTTATCTCTCTCAGCCCCCTGTAGTCAGGCAGCAGGACAGGAGCCTGACAGCTCTGTGTGGGAACACCCAGGAAGTGCTAGCTAACACCAAAATTGTGTGAGCCTTACTTAGGTTGAGTTGTGTGGGCTAAACAGCCAATATTTAGATTCAAATTGCTGAGGTTTTTGGTGGTGTTATAGAAGTAAATAATTTCTTACATTTTAAAAATGAAATGTTCTGAAGTCTGTGCCTGAGAGAATGCAGGCTGTACATTCTCTCAGAATAGGGCTGCACAGAATAGACCTGTGTAGCTAGAGGTGCCTGTTAGTTCAATTCGATGAAGTTTTGCAATGCTTAGATGCACTGCAAAATGCCACATTGTATTCAAGTTTTAAGAGCCGAAGGTATCCTTTCTCACCAGTTCTTTGAAGGCGTGCTGAATATGGGTGCTGCCTGGGCTGCTTCAACTTAAGGTGTCTCTAATGTGTTAGCTGCTAAATATGCAGATGCCTTAATTTTGAAGCATGTTCAGATTAATTTTTTTCTTTATTCATGGCTGGACTAGCTTTTTCTCAACCACTTTGCAAGCAAACACTGATTGTCTCAGTCCAAACTCTGCAGAAGCACTCTCAGATAGTTAGCACTCTGCTGTCTTGTTTTGACATAATCTTGAGTGTGCTGTGCTTTGGAATGAGTTTCAGAACAGCACATCCAGTCCAAGTAAGTTGTGGCTCTCAAGTGAAGCACTTTGTAATTGCCACACAAAGTCTTGCCATATTTGTGCTTTAAAATGTATTCATTCTCTTAATTCTTCTGCAGTTTGTTGGTGTCATGGGTTCAGCAGTAGCAGTCATTTTTTCTCCTTCTTAGTGGCTGGTGCGGCGTTGTGTTTCTAACTTTC